>CAUYRH010139669.1:0-44704 GCA_963574655.1 Perodicticus potto
GTCCCAGCTACTTGGGAGGCGGAGGTAGGAGACTCGCTTGAGCCCAGGAATTGGAGGTTGCTGTGAGCTGTGATGCCACAGCACTCTATCCAGGGTGACAGCTTGAGGCTCTGTCTCAATTAAAAAAAAAAAAGATTGAGACCATTGTTATAAGTCATCTAAATGATTCTTCACGATTACACCATGAGTTGTGTTATTTTGCAGATGAGATAACTGAAACCCAGGGTGGCAAAAATGCCCAGAGACCATTAGCGACAAGACTTACGTGGAAGTGAAGGAAAGACCAGACACCAATGAACCGGTATCCCAAAAACTGAGTGAGTAATTCAGGGAGACATGGGTGGAAATTAAAAAGCAGACCCCCATGGCCAATGCTCTAGGACCTTCCCTGTTCTATTCCCAACAGATTATGCCAGGAAGGCCCGTCCCGTCAAGCTGAATGATGTCACCCTGAACCCTGTAAGCCCACAGAAACATCGCCTTTTAAGAAAGAAGCCAGGCATTTGCCCTAGGATGCTTTAAAGACCCTGTCACCATCGCCGTCAATACACAGATGTCACCTTGGTATATAGGTTGGAGCAGGAGGCGAGAACACAGTCTCGGATGATTAAATCCGACTGCACAAGGAGGGCTGGTCTTGGCAGAAGCCAAGGATTCTCACATTCATCCCTTTGGGGGTTGCAACGCGTAAAAGTAAAATCCCCACCACCACTGCCTCCACTAATGCTCTCTGGGCAGAACTAGCTGTTAGAAGAACGGAAACCCATCTCCCTCTGCAGCAAGCCGGTTTGCCTCCTGAAGCTGAGAAACGTGCTGTGCTCAGCATTTCTGTGCTGATGCAGCATCGATGGCAGAAAAGGCAGGGGCGGCAGCCGCTGCAGCAGTTGCTCTAGGGGCTGGAAATCAGATTGCACCATCTCTACCTCATTTGGCAGCAGAAGCACCGAGTCACAAGGAGGATGGGGTTCTAGTCCAGAAGCAGCTGGGCTATGTCATTCTAAAGGTGGTGAGTAAAACGGCTTTTCACGGGGGGTGGGGGATCAGGTTTTTGTTTCCCCGAGTGAAGATTCTGGGTCTAGAAGGCGGTGTATGTGTGTGTGTGTGTGTGTGCACGCGCGCACGTGTGCACGCATGATGATACACAAGCATGCGCTTGTATTTTCACTGAACAGCAACAAGGACAATATATAAATAGAGTGTAGAGTTTTTAAGCTGCAAGGGTCAGAAATCAAATGTTCTAAGCTCACCATTCCACAGAAGAGGACTCTGAGGTTCAGAGAGGTAAAGCCCGGAGATTACAGACTAGTAAGTGGCCAGGTCTAGAACCCAGTGCTCTGCTTCCTAGCGTAGAACTCGTCCCCTTGGTCTCTGCAGAGCTATATGGTGATGGCCTCTATGTCGAGTGACCCGTATCCCTGGGCATGAGACTCAAGCCTGCAGCTGCAGCCTCAGGGTCGCTGAGACACATCTTGATGTTTCCAGTCAACACAGGAAGCTGTTTCTGACTAACTGCAACCTGGGGCGCAGCAGCAAAACAGCACCACGTGTTTGCTATCAATTGCTCCAATCCTAATGGCTACCTCCTCCCTGGAGGTTATTCTCCGGGTCACATTGCAGACAAAGCGTACACAGCACCAGCAGATCTTCCCAGCACAATCAAGTGGGCTGTTGATAGGGCTTGGCAATGTGCTTCATTGATAATAACCCCCTTTTCTTGGAACAAATATATGCTGAGCACCATGCATGTGCCAGGCACTGTGCAAGCCACCACCAGACTCTTTGCCTAATTTAATCACACAGTTTCTTGAGGTATTTCTGCCCACACCTGACCAGTAAGCAGGCTGGGGCTAGGGAAGGTTAAACAGTGCGAGCTATTTGGGGTCTCTTAAAAATTCCTAACTTTCACAAGAATCATGGTTTTAAGAGTTATTTCCTATGGTAGTCCTTACCAAAATGACCATTGCCCCTAAATTGGAAGGGAATGTTCTCTCCTTAATAAAAAGCAATTACCTGCAACATTCTGCATCAGATGTGTGGTCAGAGAAGGGAAAATGACATTGAACATTCTCCGACCTTAACTGTCAATTAGCATTGCACCGGCCTTTGAGGTTTTCTCCGAATTTTCTTCTATTTTTCTGAATTTTGCTTCAAGTTAAGATTGCATGATGCATTTAGGAATCTTGGCTTTTCTAACCAGTTCTACCCCTAATTGTGCGATCTTGAATAAGCCCCACTCAGCTTCTTTGGGGCGCATTGATAAACTAACAACTAAAATCAAATGATCTCTATCCTCCCTGTGAGCGCTGAAATGTTTATGAAGGTATTCACTCATTCACTCACTCAAGCCTTTCTTGAGTTCCTGCGACATGCTAGATGGCGTGCTGGTGGTGGAAGGAACTTTAGAAATAATCTCCTCCAGCCCCACCGCTTTCAGCCTGAAGAGGTTATTTGCCAACAGTTAAAGGTATAGTCAAAACTCATCAAGACTGTCCACGTACATTCCGTGAAGTAATCATTAGCTCAAATCATTTAGAGCTGGGAAGGAGCTGCTTCTGTGTCCCTCTGCCAGCTCAATGATTTGAATTTTTCTTTCCTTTTGCTCTATCCTATAATAACACTATTATTGAGTGTGTACTCAATAAAACACAGTTCCAGGCATATGCTAAGCTGTTTTCATGCATTAGATCATTTAATCCTGACAATAATCCTATTCAATAGACAACATGATTAGCACTTATTTATAGATGAAGAAACTTGACCAAATTTGCACAGGTAGAGTAGTGGGGACAGAATAGCCACCAGAATGATGGCAAAGATCTGGAACTAGATAGTGGTGGTAGTTGCACACATTGTGAACATATTTCAGGCCACTGAACTGCAGAGTTTAAAATGGTCAATTTTATATTATATATATTTTACCATAAGAAAACAATAAAGTAGTGGGGAACTAAACCCAGGTAGATCCAACTCCAAAATTATCTATCCATAACTACTACTCATCCATTGCTACCAGAGACAGGACTCAGAATTCAGAAATAAAGTAGATGCTTTTATAGAACTAAGAGTTGAAGAAATGTGTTCCCTCTCCAATGGAGGGCTAAGGAAATGTTGTTGTTGTTGTTTTTTCCTTTTTAATTTCTTAGCCACTAAAACATGCTTTACCCATCAGGAAAGTTCCTCTCTGTGCTGAAGGTCACCAGTAGCCTATTCTGAATTATTATAGACTTCCAGATCTGGGAGAGTCGGCAGAAATCACTTCTACCTTCCTTCTCCCATTTCGCTCCCTGCCTATAAGCTGACGCTCTGTCTACAAACTCAATTCCACCTCGAACATATTTAGATATCAGATAACTACTTTGCACAATGTCCTGGCTTACCAGGACAGGGGAGCAGAGATGAGAAAGATACAGTTTCTGCCACAAAGACTTTATCATCTGGCAAAAGGGGCAAAATACACAAATAACCATGGAAGGAGAAAAGCCATTTGATGAAACTGCTGAGACTAGGCTAGGTGCAAAGGCTGAGGAGATGACCAAACACCATTCTAGACTTCTATAGAGATGACACAGAGTGAGTGAGAAGGGCCTTCAGAGGACAGATGACAGTCTTCCAGGGGGAAAGATACTTGCAATGGAGGATGTTTCTGCTTGTCCATAGAATAGCTGTGGACCCATTCCGGGTGGTATTGGGGTCTAAATCTCACTATCCTTCCCCTTTTTTTCTCTTATCTTTATATTTTTCCTTTTCCTTTTCCTTAGACTTTCCTTTTTCTAACTTCTTTTGTTGAACACTTAGAATCTTTAATCTTTCATCTTTGCTAACGTACACATTTTAAGGTTATCCATTCCCCTCTAAGTTTCACTATAGCTTATGACAACACAAAGTTTTGATGTGTCACATTTAAATTAATCAATAATTTACAATATAGGGTGATGCCTGTGGCTCAAAGGAGTAGGGCGCCGGCCCCATATGCCGGAGGGGGTTGGTTCAAACCCAGCCCCGGCCAAAAACCACAAAAAAAAAAATAATAATAATTTACAATATGATTTCTTTTTGAACTGATGAGTTATTTAGAAACACCTCCCCTGCCCCTGGGATTTATGGGAAAAAATGTAATTTGGGGGGAGATTAGTGACTTTATTATTTGACTACAATATAATTTATTGTAAGTCACATAATTTGTTAACACAGTCTGTATGACATCACATCACAGTATTTGTTGAGACTTCTTTTGTAAACTAGAACATACTTGGGTTTTATAAATGTCTCATGTGTGCTCCAAAGAAATGTGATTTTTCTAATTATTGATAAGAGGTTTTCCAAATTTATTCCTTAGGGCAAGCTTGGTAGTCATGTTGTTCCAATCTTCTATGCCCTTTCCAAATTTTTTTAATCAATTACTAGGAGAGGTACATTAAAAGCTCTTATTATATTTCCAATTTGTCACTTTTCTCCCTAAAGTGGCTTTATTTTATTTGTTTCTTTATATTTTGAAGCTATATTTCTAGGGGCACATAAGTTTAGAATTTTTCTTCTATTTCTTTCTTCTTTCTCCGCTGTTGGTTATGGACAGCCCATCTTTAGCGCCAGTAACTTTTGTTGTCTTCCAATCTATTTTATCTTACATTAGAAACACCACACCAGTTTTCTTTAGGTTAGAATTTACCTGTCATTACTTTCTCCATCTTTTTTTGTTTGTTCCATGTTTCTGGTGCATCTCTTGTAAACAGCACATAGCTAGATTTTATTTTTGGTCTAGCTATAGTCATTTCCTTCAAGCTCTGCTGTGCAATTAAAAGGATATTCTTATGTCTTATCTAAAATTTGTAGCTGTTAATTGCTAGGAGATTTGCAGGTTTCTTATTGCCAGAAATGAAGGGTCTTGGACCTTGCTGTAAAATTTAAGAAGCTTTATAAGGTTTTTTAAATATTATCTCCCTTAGGATGTTAAAAATTAGATCTTTCTAACA
Organism: Perodicticus potto; assembly: GCA_963574655.1. Classification (NCBI taxonomy): domain Eukaryota; kingdom Metazoa; phylum Chordata; class Mammalia; order Primates; family Lorisidae; genus Perodicticus; species Perodicticus potto. Next base: position 4,971 of record CAUYRH010139669.1, read on the forward strand.
CTTACTCTGTGTTGTTCTATCACGTCAAACAAGTCCTTAATTTCATCTTGTCTCTCTCCCAGACACGCCCAAAGAACTTCATATCCATAGATAAATTCCTCTCTTTCTCCTCTTATAATGGTTCATGCTAATCAACTTTACAGCAGTGAAATGATGATAAAGTAGATATTGCAGGGTGTACTTCCATACAAGCAGACTTTAATTTTAAAGCTTGGGTCCCCAAAATAAAGAGAGTTCGTTAGACCCTTGCAAAATAAGGGTCTCAATGGTAATCAGCCTCCTCTACTAAACCACTACCCACAAAACATTGGTGAACTCCTCTGGCCATCACCAAAAGCAAAGCCCATTATACCAACAGCCTTTCTTTGCCAGTAGCTGTTTTGTTCTTTTGCTTTTTCTTTCTTTCTCTCTTATTGTTTTTCTTTTAAGTAAAATATTTTAGCTAACATTTGTTGGGCATTTGCTATGACTTGTGTTAAGTGTTTTTATAATGCACTGTGTCATTTTATCCTGACAGCAACTCTGTACGATAGGTGTAATTATAATCCCTCTGTAGGCAACTTTTAAAAATGTGGGGCTCTGGCAGGGCTGAGCTGAGGCCCAGTGAGCAAGTTGATAGACTCTGCAAGGTCTCCCAACATTTTTTTTTTGAGACAAAGTCTCACTTTGTCATCCTTAGTAGAGTGTCATCGTATCATAGATCGCAGCAACCTCAAACTCTTGGGCTCAAGTGATCCCCTTGCCTCAGTATCTAAGATTACAGGCACCTGTCACAACCCCCGGCTATTTTTAAAGATGGGGTCTCACTCTGGCTCAGGCTAGTCTTGAACTCATGAGCTCAGGCAATCCACTTGCCTTGGCCTCCCAGAGTACTAGGATTACAGGCATGAGCCACCGCTCCTGGCCAAGTGCCCCCAACTTAAAATCCTACCTCTTCTCACCTAGCCCCTCCTCTGGCTTCCCACATAGCCTTTTTGCCATTGATTTTTAGCCACCTAATCAATAACTCTATGGCCTGGAGGTAGGAAGGTTTTTCACTCCTCTGAGCCTCAATTTCCTCGTCTACCAGCTCTAAGATTCTTTCTGATCTCGAACCACCCCACGCAATGGAGATAGGACTATAGGTCAGCTGCGCGGAGGCAATGTCCTTTCCACACTCTTTAAGGATCCATTTCTGTGGAAGTTTAGGAAACCCTTTGGATTCAAAAACTTTCACCCAGAATTCAGGAGAAGTGGATGGCTGCGTATCTCCCTGTGTCCTCATAGTTTGCTTTCCAGGCCTTGGTTTGTTCTGCTATGGTGTCTCCTCTGTGCTGGAAGGGGACAAGAGCCTAGCAAAACCAACAGCATTTCAGAAGTCCCAGGAAGGCACCCTCAGTCTCCCCAAACATCCATCGCTTACTTACTTAGGGGTTCCCAAAAGAGTGTTAATTGATGTTAAGGCTCTTTTTTTTTTTTTTTTTTTTTTTTTTTTTGTAGAAACAGAGTCTCACTTTATCGGCCTCGGTAGAGTGCCGTGGCATCACGGAGCTCACAGCAACCTCCAACTCCTGGGATTAGGAGATTCCCTTGCCTCAGCCTCCTGAGTAGCTGGGACTACAGGCACCTGCCACAATGCCTGGCTATTTTTTTGTTTTGCAATTTGGCCAAGGCCAGGTTTGAATCCGCCACCTTCGGTATATGGGGCCGGCACCCTACTCGCTGAGCCATAGGCGCCGCTGGCTATTAAGGCCCTTTTAACAACACCCTGAAAAAGATAAGCACAGTGAGGTGCCAGTTCTGGAGTTGAGATCTTGTCCTACAAACAGATTTGCTGAGGAACCACAAGGGATCTTCATACAAGGGGAGCGGAGAACAGAACAAAGAGAAAGATTGGAGCAAGCACAGGGAAGGTGGAAAATCCCCTGCAATCCTCTTTACCAGCAAGGGAAGAATTAAGACTTCAAGGAGAACAAGGGACTTGTCCAAGGTCACCACCTATAGCAAACCTGGAACCAGCACCCAGGCCCCCTGCCTCCCAGACCACACAGCATTTTGCCTGTGCCCTGGTTCCTTTGGTGGCCAGGAAATCCTCCTGGTGGTATTGTAGCTGCTGACCTATCACTAGTAAGGAATTTGGAATAAATGCCATCTTTTCCTGTCTTAGGGTAGTTCAGTCATTTAAAAATATGGCTGGGCAGGGTGGCTCACATCTGTAATCCTGGCCCTCTAGAAAGCCGAGACAGGTGGATAGCTTGAGCTCATAAGTTTGAGACTAGCCTCAGCAAAAGTGAGACCCCTTCCCTACTAAAATAAGAAAACTGAGGCAAGAGGATCACTTGAGCCCAAGAGTTGGAGGTTGCTGTGAGTTATGATGCTACAGCACTCTACCCAGGGCAACAACTTGAGACTCTATCTCAGGGAAAAAAAAAAAAAAGGCAGCATTGAAGATCCTAAAAAATAATAATAATAATATGTATATATAAAACACAGAGAAACAAATTCCGTAAAAAACAAAATTCTCATCATTCCTTTATTTTCTTTTTTTTTTTCCTTCCCCCCCCTTTTTGTTCCCTTCCTTTGTTTATTTTCTCCAACCTTTTCTTTTTTTTTTTTTAGAGACCAAGTCTCACTTTGTTGCCCTCAGTAGAGTGCTGTGGCATCACAGCTCACAGCAACCTTCAGCTCTTGGGCTTAGGTGATTCTCTTGCCTCAGCCTCCCAAGTAGCTGGGACTATAGGCACCCGCCACAACGCCCAGCTATTTTGTTGTTGTTGTTACAGTTTGGCCGGGGTTGGGTTTGAACCCGCCACCCTCAGCATATGAAGCCGGCATCCCACTCACTGAGCCACAGGTGCTGCCCTCTCCAACCTTTTCTATCACTTGTTTTGCACTGTCTAGCACTCATCCAGGGTATATGCTCATGCTCCAGAAAACAGGGAATACCTCTGCCGAGCAGAGGTCTTGCCCTACCAGCCCTGATTTGGGGTAGCCTAGAAGGAGATCATCCAGAAGAAACTAGAAGTATATTCACCCCGATTTACAGCCTGTCACCCCATGAATTTCCCCAGGCACTCCACCCACAAATGGGCTGCTAAGTCCTGGATTTCCCAATCCCCCTCCCCCGCCCCACCGCAGGTGGCAAAACGCTATGACTGTTAAGATGCTGTTTAAATGCAGAATGTTATTATCACTATATATCATTCTGATCGGCTTTCTAGGTCGTACTGAGGATGTCAGAATGATGCAAGCCAACATTTTTATTATTTAGGATACAGTATACTAAGTTTATGTTGATTACTCTGAGTATCATCTTTGAAAGATAACTAGCATTAAAGTGTTGATAATGTTCCACTTTTGCAATCATATTTGCATAGTGTACAACAGAGTTTAGCAGGGAAAAAAATGATCTTAGGCAGTGTTTTTCATCTGCTCTGTCAGCCTCACCCTGCTTGTTTCAACTGGGTACATGAGGCAGGACAAACGCTTAACACTTTTTATATCAGCTTTATATTATATAACGTTATTCTTGTTCCTTCTGGGAAGCCTGCAGCAGGGATCTGTAATGGAAAAAGCAGAGTCTTTGGGGCCAATCAGACCTGGATTCCAATTCCAGTTTAAGCACTTGAGAAAGTCAATTAACCACTCAGCAAAGCGTCACCTCTTTGCAAAATGGGGTTAGCACGGCTGTGAGACTACAGACAATGTAAGAAAAACATCTCACTAGCACTGTGCCTGGCACGAAGCTGTCACGCAGTGGACCCCTTTGTTTTCCATACAGTGTTTTTAAAGTCTGCTTACCTCATTTTGAAATTAAAGATTCAAAGGGAGCCAACATTCCCTGCACTATACCAGCAGAGTTATATATGCAGATAATCTGTTTGATGCTGCTGAACACAGAAGGGACATTGATTTTATTTTATGAACAATAGTTAAATGTCTCTTGAGTGTCACTACTGGGAAATAAATATTGTAGATTTCATCTATTCATTCATTCATTACAAACAAGCTATCCTCCAAACGACCCTCATTCTTCCTTTTCCCCTCTTCCTTATCCATGTATTTTTGTTTTTGTTTTTTTTCTTTTTTTACAATTCCCCAGGCCTACTACAGTCTTTTTGCCCAATCGGATGCTATTTTTCATTTTTGTCTTGTCACCACCTAATGTCCAAATTTATTTAAATCAACTTCAGACACAATCCTACAAGATATGAATCACATTTGAGGGTTTTTTTTTTCCTCCTGACTTGTCAGCTGTCTCACTTACGATTGACAAGATTTCTATTTCAGTCATTTCTACTAATTCTGCTTCAAATCTGTGTATTTAATGAACACACCAATCGGCACCTCATTATTTGTCAGGGCCATTTTTTCAAGTGTAATGCACTGATTTGATAATGTATAATGCATGGTAGCTGCCTCGAAATGAAACTCAAAGGAAGCCTTGTCCAGTTTGCCTTAAAACAGTGTCTGGCACATGAATGCGAGCATTATCCCCTTCATAAATTCCCCCTTTATGCATATGGTCACTGTCTTCACGCTCCCCTCAGAGTCCCAAGCACAAACAAGGCTTTCCTCTTTGCAAAGGTATGTTGAATTGTATACCTCTGCACAAAGACCGAAAAAAAAAAGCAGAGAGTTGGCCTGCACCAAAAAACAGTCCAAGTTCTGCAACGCAAACACAATCTGACACATGCTAAAAATCGCCCGAAGCACTGGTGAGTTATAGTTCTTCTCCCTGGGGCAGATAATTCATTAGGAAATAGCCTCATGCCCTGTGTAGCAATTGAACAAAAATATTTACTTGTGGTAGTATCAGACGTTAAGGGCAACAGGGTTTCTTTGGGAACAAGGGGGGAGGTAGACCCCCATGGTAGATGCCCATCATAGGCATTGCAAATGATTCATTAGCCTTCATCCAGCAATCTAGGTCAGAAAGGGAGGTGCAGGGGAGGGCTTTTAAATCTGCTAGCGGCTCAGGTTGAATCTGCTTATGTGACAGCATAGGAAACAGACAGTTACACTGTACTGAGGCACTCTAAAAGGACTAGGAAAATGCTTTCGCCTGACAGAAGGACCTCTTCCTGACCCACAGAGTAATCAGAAATAAAGAGGGTTATTCTTTCTGATGAATGCCATTTAAATACACAAGCTCGCGCGCACACACATTAACACACTACTGTTTTCCAAGCTTTCTGCATTCATCTCCTCAGGCCCTGAACATAGTGTTTGCCAGATAGATTTTTAAAGGGAGCAAATATCTTCCAGACTCAGGAACATGCGAATTCTTTTGAAAAACAATAGAACCATACACTGTTCGTGTTGAAAGGACTTTATAAACCCATCTACTCACGTTGAAGAAGATATGAAACAAGGTGTGACTCACTTGTCCAAGGTCGTGTGACCTGTGTCCCATACCATGCGGACAGTTTGTTTTTCTTTGGATTTTTTCAAAGAGTACTTTTCTGTACAAAATGAATAATTCATTGAATAATGCACAAACAAAACTAATTGACATGGTGCCAGCCACCTGAGAAACTGAATTTGGACCAGAGTCTCTTGACCTGTGTCTCATTCTTTCCCCAAAATGACTGTGAAAGGACACTGTGTTTCCCTTAGCTCTGTCTTGGGAGGGGGTTCCTTCCTCAAAACCTCTTAGCCTTGCTTTAACATGATTATTTTCTAGACATGTTGTGGCACTTAATTCCCTTGGTCAAACACTCACACTTTTGTGAGACTCTTGCCCTATCCCCCACAAGAGGCTGATGGGATGTGTTTTCCTCCATATGGTTCTGAAATAATTGCTAAAATGAGAGAAATTTAAATGGAAAAACATGTGAATTTCAAAATTTAATTCAAGCTAAATGCTAAATGAACTTGCTAGGGTTGGCTATTTCTTTTATTTGCCAAAATCATAAGAAAACTTTTAAAGTTCAAGTATGATACGAGAAAAAATACACAGGCAAGAATTGAAGAGATCTAAGTTTTGTTCTTAACTTTACCACTGAATTTGTTTCAAACCTCCACATCAGATCTGGAAGCCATTTTTCCATCTCCCCCGGTCTTGCTTTCCTCTTTTATACAAGAAAGGAGACAGGGCTCCACTGTTAGTTATGCCACCCAATAAAGACACAGTAACCGTGAACTATCTATAGCTATTTCAAAAGATGGGAACTGACATGAAAGGAACACAGCAACACTTCAGAATCTGCTAAATCTATATCGAGCTTTCAAATAAGGTAGTTTCACTACTAAGATAATTTTCCAAAACAATGTTGACTGGCTTTAGACTAAGGGCTTCCCTATCTAACCAGTATCCCCACCCTACCCCCTATTTCGCTTTCGGAATTGATTTTGTGAGGGTTTTTCTCTCTAGCTCTTTCTATTTTTAAAACATTTTTAAGGCCCAAAGAGGCCTTGCAGTGAGTATGTGTATACACAGAGAGAGAACAAGCCTGGCTCCTATCTAGCTGAACATCTCGCTGAGAACAGAGTTTTGTATCCCGTTCCTCCAGTCACCACAACTAGAAAGTTATATAGAATATTCTATTTTAGGACACCTTTAAAAATGAGGAGCCCATTTAAAAGTACTGCAGAATGTTATTTTGATTTCTGCCAGAGAATGAATCACCCCTCCTGAATGCAAACACCAGCAAAGAATGCGTTAGAGGATCCGCCATCATATTAAAAATTAAATCCGGCTGCATTTCATAATGGGCTTTCCTTTTTAAAGCACAGTTTCATCTTCTCACCATGGAAATTGCGCTGTGATGACTGTTCTTTATCGTTAACACTGAGGCATCGGCTGAGGTCAGAACCCTGCTTCCCTGAACAGGGAACCACAAATGTCAGTGACACATGGTACGCTTGGCAAATAATATATTTCTTTCCTGTGTCTTCAGTTTGCCTAACGTCATGCTTGTGGTAAGCTAAAGAGAGTTTATTTCTGGGGTCTTCCTTCCTTCCTGTGGTGGGACCAGCTGGAGGCATGCAATTTACAATGGATTCAAAAGTGCACCTCTTTTGATTTTTGTTGTTGTCTTTATTTTAACCTCCAAGAAGAGAGAGATTTAACTCAGTCTTCACCCCAGGCTAAGCTAATACTTAGGTCATGTCTGAGCTCTCTGGGGAACCCCTGCTTTATACCATCCGAGGGGCAATGATGTCTTTTCACGTGGAGCAGCACAGCTGTGCAGCCATATGGGCCCCAAACAGCCCAGTCAATCGGATTTGGGGAGGTTTTACAATATAATTTCTTAACGTGTTAGTATTTGGGGTGAGTTTGATCAGGAGCAGAGACAGCTCTTAAGCCCAACGGTTTAGGCTTTAAGAAACCATCACAAATGTCCCAGCATCCGATCAGATCAGACTGGTTAAAAACAGATACGAAATCTGTGACTGGGGGAGGGGAAAGGACTCCTGACCCCCTGGCTGGAGAAAGCCCCAGGGGTATGCTCTAACTATTAATTCAGCCTCAGCTGCTTTCCCCTAGCCCTTTTTCTTTTCTTTTTTAACCCCAGGCTCATCATTTAAGGCGTTCCCACTCAGGCCTGCAGAGCCTGTTACAAAACCATTGCTCTTCTCCCCTCCCCCCATGCCGCAAGATGAGAGAGCAAATACCCTGCCTGGCAGCGTCGGCGCAGGAGGAACTGCATTGAAACCGTCCTCAATCCAAACAAAACCAGGCCTTTCAGAAAAACCAAGGGAAGGACAGCAGCGGTATGTCCTGCTGTCCTTCAGTGCAAACCACCATCCCTCTGTGCAGAAGGGGCTCCGAAACTACGCCAAAGGAATTCTTAGTGAACAGAAAACAAATAGTCCTGAATCCAAAACCCTTATCAAAACGCTGAAAGTCTTGAGCCAAGCTACCAGCAATATAGTTTATCCACCAGAAAGGTATTTTAGTTTGATGGGAATGTTATCAGAATGGTTAAGTTTTCCCCAAATGGCTTTTTCCAACTAGCTCAGCTACCGTCTTCAGAAATTAAAAACCTATTGCAGGAATGATGTTCTTCTTACTCCCTCTCACCAAAGCTTTCCACTTCTTGGAATTTACAAAAACTGCTCATTTTCTAAGATTCTAGTGGTTCATTGTGGAAAGCAAAACGCCAGAGCCGAGAGGTTTCCAGATCGCTTTTCTTCTTCTATGAAGGCAAACACCTGATCATTGACAAGCGCCCACATGGCCTGGAAGCGCGAAGGGCAGCGCCTGGGGTCACCATTCTCTCGCCCCTCTGCCGTCTGGGGGACGCGCCTCGCAGACCTCCGCAGGCCCAGGCGCAGCCGCCGCGCACGGGTACAGGCCGCGGGGCCACGTGGTTTGAGGGGGCTGCCTTTAGCCTGCAGGGCTTGTTCCCATCTCTCGTTTCCCTGAATCCAGCGCTGCCCAGGAACACACTTAGTCCTTTTTTTTTTTTTTTTTTTTTAAGTCCTCAAAGAAGAAAAACCGAGCAGGGGAAGCTGATGGGCCCTGCAGGCGCGCGCGCGTAAATGGCACTGACCCTTTGGACCAAGCGGAGATTCCTCCTTGAGGGGATGGGGCTTTTTGTTGGGGAGGGGGGGAGGTGTCGAGGGTTGGCTTTGGGTTTTGCTCTTATGGACAAATTCATTCTGAGTTGTTCCTTAAGTCCAGGCTAACCCGGTGCTCCCTGAAAGACACACAAACACCGCCACAACCACAACAAAAGGCCGCTCTCCGAAGTGAGCCTACGCGTCCGCGGGACGGGGGGCGGCCGGACCGGGGGCGCACTCTGTGCCTCTCTAATCTCCGACGTCCATCTGGCCCCGGCGGGCGCCGGCAGGAGCGCGGGCGGGCGGGAGGCGGAGCGCGCGCACGTATCCCGGGGCGCGGGCACGCGCGCCCGCTCTCCTTCACGTTCACCTTGACTGCAGGGGGGCGGCGGACGGGACTGTCGCACCTCTTTCCCCCCACCCCGTCGCGGTCCTGACCAGACGCCAGCCCCGGGCAGGGGGCGGGGAGGCCGCACTGGCGCTCGGGTCGCCGCAGCGGCCGAGCAGCAGCGCGCGCTCCGCGGTGATGTCAACCGCGTCCGCCGCAGCGCCCCCACCCGCCCCACCCCGCCTCGCCCGCGCCGCGGCCCGCGGAACCCCCAGGCCGGCGACAGCGAGGGGCGCGCCCCGAGCCCCCCACTCCGTTTGCCAAAGCAGGAGAGACCCGGAGTGAACGCACCGGGAAGGGGCGGGGGCGCCGGAGCCGGGTGTGGGTTTGACGTCCAGGGCGGTCGAGAGGACTCTGCCCGGGACTCGGGCCGCCCGGGAGGCGCTGCGGGGCGGGGCGGGGCGGGGGCGGGCAGGGGCCGCTGCAGATGCGGCGCGTGTGGGCGCGGGAACGCCGTCCCTTCTCCCAGGATAGGAACGGATAAACGGAAGCGCGTGTGAGTGTGGGGGTGCGAATCGCCACCTCCGGCCTTGGCTTTCCCGCTCTTCCGAGCGCTCCCACTTCTCACTTTCCCCAAATCCGCATTTTCCTTGGCACAGCTCTCCCAGAGCACGAAGGAGAGGGAGGTACCCGGGGGCAGTGAGAATGACGTGTGCTGGTGCAGAGAGGGGGTGGGGGGCTGCGGGCCCGGCTCTGTGGACGGGCTCCTAATCCTCTTGTTTTCGGAACTGTCAGCAGATGTGGCTTCTTTTAGCTGAATAATCCGTTAAAGGAATAATAATTTTGTAAAAAGGAGATCGACCTCACCCAAAGGGGACGGTGAACGAGATTAGGGCTGGGTAAGGATAAATTAAACGGCTCCAAATTCTCTGCCCCTCTCTGCCTTCCTCTTCACCCCCTCCTCCTTCCTCCACCCTCTCCTCCCCTCCCTCCCCATCCCCTGCAATCCGCACTCGACGCGAGTTCACGCGAAGGGCTGGATTTCCAGGCTGCGCCGCCACTTGCTCTGCGCGTTATTATTATTCATCTGAGGGTGCTGCCTCCACAACCTTTGCCTCCTGCGCTCGTCTCCATCCCCCCGGCCGCCGCCGCCAGCGGTGCGGTCCTTTCTGCACGCATGCTCTGGTTCACCAGAGGGAGAGTCTGAATTTTTTTATCATGCTCATCACCATCATCGTGATGCTCCTTATTATGGTTCTCATTTTCTCCTGCTTGGTGAAGCGACCACCAGCGCCGTCTCGCCGGCCGCCCGCCCCTTCCCCAGAGGAAGAAGCTGTTGGGGCTTGGCCCAGGCGGCCGCTCCCAAGATGCTGGCCGTCTTTGCCTCTCTGCATCCCTCCCTCAGTCATCTGCTTGTATACTGTCCTGATCCCTTTTTTTTCCAGTAGACCATTGCCTTGGGTTGGGCTGACTGAATCGCTGGGGATTCTAGTCTCTTAAAAAGGAGAACAAAAAGATGATGACCTGGTCTGGACGGCGGGACAAAGCACCTTGGGCTCAACGCGAAGAGACCTCAGGAGCGCTGGCTCGGGACGACGCGTGACCGCAGGGAAGGGCGTCCGCCGGGCGTGCGGACCTCTGCGGGTATTTCGGTTGAATTTTACTTATTTTTTTGACATGCTTTTACAGTGTCGGTGTGGGAGAAGGGTTGGGGTTTTTTGTTTGTTGTTTTTTTTTTTTTCTGGGAGGGATAGCTGAATCGTGGGAGATTCAGGTGGACTTAACTTGGCCGCCCTGCGCCCCTGACTCGCCTTCTCAGGATACTGGGGTTTGGGAAGGGGACCGAGGACTGGAAGGCTTAGAAAAGAGGAGGCGGATTATGCTTGGAAGACTAAGGGAATAAGGAGCGAGGTGGAGATCAGTGGGGACAGGCCAGCCAGACGACTGCGGGAAAAGCGTCTTCCCCCACACCTTGGGTCTGCAGGATGAGTTTGTCTGGGAATGAGAATTTGGGTGTCCGTAGATAGAGGCTCTGAAAAATAGATGAGAAATCGACATGTCCGTGTACCTGCATAAAGTGGCGACTGGATTTGTGTAAACACAGTGGGGGGGGGGGGTGAAGGAAGTCCCAGAGAGGGGGGCTCAAAATAATATCTTATTGTCCCTTTAGCTTTAAGCTCTCTTATCCTCTTTCTTCTTTTCCCTGACCCGGGGACCCAGCAGCATTATACACGAGTGACCTTTAGATCCTTGTCCACCCTTAACCTGGTAAAGCCCGTTGACAGTTGGGGGTGGGGTGTGGTGGGGAGAGTGCAGGGGTGTTCTCTCCTCTCCTCCCTCGCTCCCCCCTTCTCGCTCTCTTCCTCCCTCCCACCTCCCTCACTCCTCCCTCCCTGCTGCATTTTGCATGAGCTATCTAGGTCATTAGCATTTTAGCGTATGCAAGACTTGACAAAGCTGACGAGGGGCCAGATGGGCCTCGCTCTTAGGTTGTTTTTTTTTTTTTTTTTCCTCTCTCCTTGCTCTCTCTCTTTTCCTTTTTCCCCTCCACCACTTGGGACCTGAGCGAGAGGACTGCGGCAGGCGAGTTCCGGAAGGCTGATTGCCGAGATGCCGGCCCCGGACCGCTGCAGCTCGCCCCTGCGGCACGCCCGGACCCAGCCTGCGAGGTAAAGGCGGCGGCCGCGCGCCCTGCCCTGACAGCCGCGGCCGAGCCCCCCTGCCTGCCTCGCTGCTCACCCTCTCCTTCCCCTCCTGGCCCCCTTCAGTTTCCTGGGCAAAGCTGAAGGCGAAGTGGGTGGGTAGGGTTTGCTGCGCTGGGGCGAGGTGGGGTTGGTGGTGTTTTTTCATTGTCTGGAGCTGCAGGGGAGGCGAGGCGCGGGGAGAGGGGCGAGGGGAGTCGGGGTAATTAACACGGGGGGGCACCCCTCCGTCTCCCACTTCCACCCACACCTCCATCCCTCCACCCTCTCCACTTTGCAGGAAAAAGCCTGGACACGAAAGGATGGGGAGAACAAAGAGCCTTTGGAAGACGTCGCCGTTATCTCATTGTCTGTGTGATTGGGGGGGGCTGCGGTGGGGAGGATGCCGTGGTCCCTTCCTCCCGGCGCTCCCCCACCCCCAGCCCCCTCCCCGCTGTCAACGCGCGCACACACGCGCCGCTTTTTATTTTTTATTTTTCTTCTGGTGTTCTCACTCCGTCTTCTCCCCACCTCCCCCTTCCTTCCTTCCTTCCTCAGGAGAAAGGCCTCTCTCTCCGTGTTCACAGCGGACCTTGATTTAAATGTCCATACAATTAAGGCACGCGGTGAATGCCAAGAATGGGGCTGGCTGAGCACCGTGGGGCGGCGAGGGCCGCCGAGGCAGGAGCGCCCGGAGCGCGGCGGGTCGGGCGCGAGGGTAGGGGGCGCGGCTCCCCGCCGGGCCGGCCGCCGGCGCCGGAGCCCCCGGGGTGGGAAGGTGTGCGGGCTGTGACTCGGAGGAAGGCAGAAGCCGATTCTGTAACGAAGAGTTCTGTGCGAGCACGGACGCGGCGCGCCGGGAGGGGCGGCCTGGGGCGCACTGCGGAGCGCCGGCGTGCGTTGCTCTCGGGCTCGGGATTCACTGTACGTGGGTCAGCATTTTCCGGCTGTGTTTTTGTTCTGGGTTCCGTTTTTGTTTTTTTTGTTTGTTTGTTTTTTTGGTTTGCCCTTTTTAAAAAACAACTAATCTGGCATCCAGGAGACTGGCAGACTGCCCCGGGGCCTGGGCTGCGGATGTGTTGTATCCAGCTTGAGGTTTGGGAGGGGTGGGGTAGCCGGTGAGGAGCGAGGGGGGGGGGGTAGGGGAAGAAGCTGTTTGTCGCCTTTTGCTGTAGAGCTCTGAGCACCTGACAAGATTAAGGAAGTCTCTGGGCTATGTGCACGAGAAGGGCCGAGCTCCTGGCCCGACCACAAGCTCCCTCAGGGCTGCAAGGACTGTACCGAGCACCTTGGCTGTTACTGCAATTTCAGGCTTTGATCCAGAAACTACAGAGGATGGGAGGGGCGCATTGACCTACATGGACTCATGTAGGGATGCATTCCTTTTAAAATGGGAACAGAAGGAAAAGCAGAATGTGTACAGCTGGGGGGCTGAGGAAAGGCAATTTCAAAAGATGCTACCAGGGAATGGAAAGGGTTAAGCTTCCCTCATCCTGGAGACCCTGTCTCCCAAATCAGGCCTTCCTACCTGTTACTAGACCCTGAGCAGCAGCTGGTCCTAGAAACCTTCTCCCCATACCACGTTGTCAAAACTCCTTCCCATGTCCAGCTCCGTATTAACCACCAAGCACCTGCATGCTGGCAAAACCTAGAGTGTTAATTTCCAGGTGGAGAAAATGGAGGAGGGGCAGGTCCCTGCAGCAGATAGCTGAGAACGGAGGCCAAGAGCTAGCTCTTTCCTGCCCAGGAAGACTGCTGCATCCCTTTTTCCTCTGGTGCCAGAGACCTGTCTTTGCAAGGCCAAGACCATAAGGGATGCTTAGTTTAATTTGATTCCTGAAGCAGTGATCAAGGCCCAGAAGAGTATGCGTTGAAGCCTACCGAGGACCTCTCTTTTCCCAAGCCTTGGTCTAGCCCACTAGATATATTAGTATTCAGTGATATTTTGGATCATTCCTCCTCCCTAGCCTCTTTTTCTCCAAAGTATTTGTTGAGTACCTACTATGTGCAATTTTTGTATAATTATTACAGTGTAGGTTCTTTCAGTTCCTTCTGAAGGGAGTGTTCAGGGTCAGACAGGTGGTTAAGTGTGCCACACCCCTAGATAACTCCCAGAACCTTCTCTGGGTCTGCAGAATGTGCCAAAACCAGCTCACCCTGCAGAGAGAAAGCTGCAGTGCGCAGCCTGCAGGTGCCCCTTGAGCCCCAGAACGCAAGCTTGGCTGGAGGACAGAAAGAGAGAACAGCTTCTCTCACCCCTGAGCCTCAGCCCAGGTGGTCCTGAGAGGCTCAGTAACCATTGCCTTAAAAAATCTACCTCCATTGAAACTAGTACCCCCTCTGCCCATTTTGGACAGGTTCCTGAAGAGGACAACTGGGGTGTAAACACCCTCACCTCTAATCTCTCTGCTCCGTGCCAAGGACAGTTCTTTTAGGCATGGTTATGCCTCTAATGACCAAACCTCTTGCCCCACAAATGTCCATTTAGCTAGCCTCTTCTCCACAACTGCTTCCCTGTAATTCTTCCAGAAATTACTGTATTCTTCATGCCTATGCCCTCTGGTAAAATCTCCAGATGCCTCCCCAGCTAATGCCTCTTTTAGGTGGAAACTTGACATGCTTCTTCCTGAAAGCTGAAACCGCAGGCACCAGGGCCAAGGCCTTCCAGGTTTCTGCTGTAGATAAATCTATGGTGGGAGGGGCTTTTAAAAACATTTTTATTGCTTACTGGTTCCAGAAAACCTAAATGTCTGTGGGAGTGTTTGGGGTTTGCAGAGTCTGTGTGTATTGGTATGGGGATCCGCTTGTGTCTACCAGACTCGTTACAAAACGTGTTTATGTGGGGCTTTAATGGCCGAAGGTGGCTAAGAGATGAATGGACCACTTTTGAGACCTCTTTTGTGTCTGCCAGATAACTGGGTGAAGGTGGGCCCTGCATTTGGGGCCTGTGTGTACCTATTGGGAATTATGCAAGAAACCTGAAGAGCTCTAGCCCTTTCAGGCTTAATTCTCAATATCATTTTCTCCCTCCCTATCTATGTGAGCCCCTCTAATGACATCCGCGGCTTAAGTGAAGGAGAAAGCACGTAGTTTTTTTAAAGTGGACACGGGTGAGGCAGTTTGTAAGAAGGCCCACATTGGTTCATCACAGACAGTCCTCATCTTGAGCGAGCGCCTATGTTTCTTAAGGTAACTATACCAGATACGTTTAGATTTAGGAACATATCGAAGGAAAAATTGGTAACATTCTTCTTTCCCCTGCCAGAAACAGCCCAGATCTCTCTTTAAGCAGAAGAGAAATTCATTCTTTAACAAAGGCAGAGGTAAACTCCTGTATGTCATTTCTATTTCTGGGGTGGGGGTACAGTTCTGTGAATGCATTAGTGGTTTTAGCCAGAGAGATATTTGGGGAAGGGTCATGTCCTCAGCAGACATAGGCCCCTATACGTACATTTTTTACACATAACCATATCCGCTGTTAGTACTTAGAGCAGTGTTTTTCAACCTTTTTTATCTCACAGCACACTTGACCCTATAGTTAAACTTCCACCGCACACTTAAATCACGCTGATAAAAAATAAAGAGAAAAAAAAGAATATACTTAATGTGCTTTGAACTTTTGAAAATAATTTAATGATCTTTTAAAATTTTTCACGGCACATCTAAGATCCTCTCACATTACACCAGTGTGGCACACTGAAAATCACTGATTAGAGGAAGGCATTCAACCACCAAAAAAAAACAAAAAATCCATCCATCTATACTGACTCCAAGGGAAATTGTTCTTTCCCTTTATTGAACTTACATAATACCCCCCCCCCCCTTCCAACTTTAGAATGGAGTCCTCTGGGGGCAGCTGCAAAACCAGATGGAACCTCCCCTTCCTCATCTACTCTGTGGGTGGTTTTAGAGCCTGGTGAGTCAACACAGGCTGGCTGAGTTGTGCTGGTGGTGTGTGTGTTGGAGGCTTGGCTGGCTGATTCATGGTGACCAGCATGTCAACAATAACAATGATGAGAATTTTGGTACCTAATAAAGATTTTTTTTTCTTCCAAGTCCCATCTACAGTTCTTTCATTGGGTGTTTCGCCAAGTCTTAATCTGATTTCAGCTTTTTTTAAGAAAACATATGTAACACTTAATTGCATCATAAACATAGACATACAGCAAGAAAAAGGACTTCAAGTAGAATATTTTCAAGGCAATATGCACCATTTTGTACCCTATACTGGTGTGTTGGAGGCCTGCAGAGATCTCGGAGCACCAAATTTAGATGGCCTCAAAAAAAAGAAACCAGGCCTTATTGAGAATAAAGAATGTTCCAGGTCAGAAAGTGTTAGCAACTCTCAATAGGTTTACCTTTTCATTTTCTTATCTTCTGCCTTTTGTCTTAAAACCGAAACCTTACCAAGAAATGAGAGCCTGGGTAAGGGCTGCACAAGCCCCCAAATTAAACTTCCAGGATCACTAGGGCCTTCCTCAAAATTATAGTTAGGTCATTTTTAATTTGAGTCCAATCCGTTTGCAGCTTAAACACATAACAAAATATTGAGCCCTGGGAGACCTAGGAGGCGATACTTCTCTGCAAAGTTCACTTTGCTTCTTCAAGCGTTTCTTGACCAGGCGGCTCTGCGCGAGCGGGGAGCGGCAGGCGGGGGTGCCTGGGCGCGGCGGGATCGCGGCCCCCGCCCACCTGCCCCGGGCGCGCCCACGCGAGGCTTTCTCTTCTTTTCCTTGGAATGCACCTAAGCCATCCATCCACTCCGAGCAAGGTGGAGATGGACCGGCGCTGGTTTCCCTGTTCATTTTTGCTCCTGTGTTTTCCCAGCTTTTATTTTTCTCTTTCCCGAATCCTGCAGACTTGAGAACCCTGAGGGTTCGGCCAACCCACATTTCCCAAAGCTTTGGTGCAGGCAGACAAGGGTTTGCTTCAGCCCCTTTCCAGGATGCGCCCAAGTCAAAATCGGAACAGTGCCACCAAAGGAAGGGCCAGACCGGGAGAGGCCACCCTGTTCCCTTTTCCCTTGCACGTCAGCATTAAAAAGTCGGGAGTAGGAACTGGGGTCGGTCATGGGCCCGGCCAGACCCTCGGCCTGGGGTGGGGGACAGCTTTTGCGAGGGCATGGGTATGATAATGTCCCTCTCACACCACCCCAGCAGTCTCCAGACTGGCGCAGGGCCAGCCGCTGCGCCCTCCCTGCCCTGTCCCTCTCCCTTCATCTGCCTCTGGGCCTCAGTGACCCCATCCTGCACCCTGGAAACCTCTCCCGGAAGACTCGGAACGCTGGAGGAAAGGGGCTGGCGGGTGCGCCAGTGAGGGTGCCCAGCGAACCGGCAGGTTGAGACAGAAAAGTCGCGTTGCGGCCGCTACGGAGGCCTCGCCCCAGCAGAGCGCACGGAGTTGCTTTAAGGGTAGGGTTTGGGGGGAGATTTTTCATCCCAGTGCCTCTGTTTTGACTTCCCTTTACAACACCATCCCTCCAGCCTGCTCTACCCTGACACCAAAGGTGACCTACAGGCATCTCCCCCCCCCACGCCCCGCACCAAACGCCCTCCTTCCCCACCCCTGCCACACGTCTATAGAAGCCAAAAACGACAAAAGCCCTCAACCCAGAAGGAAACACATTTCCTCCTTAGACCTTAGCGCTAATCCCAGATCCACGCCAGTGGGGACGGCGCTGCTGGGAAATGGGTTTGCAGGAGACAGAACGCTCCGTCTTCCCGAATCTCCTGCCAAGGCAACCGCTGCGTGGAGGGACCGGGCCTCTGCTAGGCCCACCACGGTGCAGGCCTTGAGACCTGCAGAGCCCTGGTCTCAAGATCACGGGCAGGTCGACCTCTAGAGGCTGCAGGTCTGGACAGGGCCGTACCTGAGGCTGTGCCACCTGCCGCTTCCGGTAGACCGGAAGGAAGGTGCGGGGCTCCGTGGGGGGCTTCCCTTCAGCCCCTCCCCCGCCACACAGCCCGATGTGGCAATATTTATGCCCATTTAATTGAGACACTGGTTTAATTTCACATTGCTTCAGTTGAAGGCCCAGTGGGGTTTTCTGCAGCCCTTTTCCCCAGTGTCTCTACAGAAACTAATTGCTGTTAATATGCAATTTTGGCTTTATTATTCGTTAGCCAATTACGTGTCCCATAGCCCAGGCCCCTAGCTGCTCTCTGCCTCTGCAGGAATCGGCTGATGCTCTGCCTGGCTTCTGCGTTCTGCCTTCCCCTCTATCCAAACTCTCTTCTCCCCAAAGATGGTTTACTGGGGACATCACTCATTTTGTTTGCCCCAGATGAGCTGGGAGTTTTGTTGTTTTTTCCCAAGGCTTTTACCCTCTTCAGGGAAATTTCTTCTTTGTAATTGACGAAAATAATTTCTTTTTTTTTTTTTTTTTAAGAAAAATGTAAGTTTCTCCTCGCTCTCTTCACTGTCTCCAGGCTGTCCCTGGAGCCATGTTTGAAGCAGCTTTTTCCCATCTAAAGAAAGCAAGGCGCCTTGCCAGGCTGGCGCTGCAGGAGCCCACCCACGTGCCACGTGTGTATATCCCACCCTAAATCCAAACACGGTGCCTAGAGACTGTCGGTCATTTCTCATATCAAGGAGGGAAACTTGAAAAAGCAATTGGGAAAGGCACTATTTTCGCAGATAAGGAAAACAGCTCTCACCTCCTCTCCCACAGAAGCCCTTGGAAACCACACCTGCCTCCAATCGCCTGATCCATTGGAGCTGAATCAATTGGGGGCAAGTGCCTTAAAAAAAGGGGTGGGAGGGGGTTAGCTTGTCTTATTTCTGCCCTGAGTTCTCTGATAGCACGGAAGCAAGCACTTCTCATGGCTGGTGCTCTGCAAAGAGGAAAATAAAAGCAAAAATCCTAAGGACAGCAGACAGTCCTCTGTCTACTTCCCTGCCTTCCCCCATTCCGAAAAGAAGTTTTCAGGGCTCTGTGGTGCCCCTACCTTGATCGAGCTAACCCTAACCCTACAGCAACCTGCACAAAGACAGCGTGAGCACTGAATGGGGAGAAAATGACAAGTCAGCACAGCAGGCTTTAGCTGTGGCCTTTATGCCACCTGGAAGCAGAAGGCAGGAGAATCCTCAGGACCTGGGAATCCCGTGGTTATATATTTTCATAGTGGGGAAGTGGGTGAGGAGGGCTCTGGAGGGCTGAGACATGGTTAAGAAGGTGCCTTACGCGGAAGACTCAATAAATACCACCCAAATTGGATGTAATCAAATCAGCAGCAGCTGTTCTTTTCCTACAGAAAAGCTACTATTAGGCAGTAAGGCCTCTCGGGCAAAGGCTAGATGGAGCATCACCCCAGGAAAGGGAGGAGCTTAAAAATGCTTCTGCTTCCTCTTCTAGCCTCTGCCCCGGCTTAACTCACCCAGATGTGTGTTTTGTTTTCTAAATACTTCACACATAGTGTACCCAGTTTTCACACCATACCCAATCCCGGACAGAATTTCTAAGCAGGAGGGGAGGGACTTTTTTAGAACCCCTCTATCTTCCTTTCTGAGAACTGCTTTAACTTTCTTTTCTTTTTTCTTTTTTTTCTTTTTATTATTTTATTTTATTTGTTTGTAGAGACAGAATCTCACTTGGTAGAGTGCCGTGGCATCCCCTTACACACATATTCAAATCTCTCTTCTCACCACCCCAATTCACAGTTCAACCAAAGCCTTCCCCACTGGGTATGCCCTCTAATCATAAATAAAAACAGTAATAATCAACTTCTATTTCCTTCTACTCTCCTCTGCCCAACTCCTTGAAAACACCTACGTTCTCAGTGTCCAAGAGACACTAGGAGAAAGACAGCAAGATCAAACCAGTTCACACACTAATAAGTGAATCACTTAAATAGTCTCTTAACTTTCCCAGAAATATAGTACATTTTAGAAGAGGCACTTACCTACCAAATGAAATCTAAATATAGGGTTTTCTTATAAAGGCGCTCAGAGTTGGAAGCAGAGGGTGGCGCCTGTGGCTCAATGAGTAAGGCGCTGGCCCCATATACCAAGGGTGGCAGGTTAAAACCCAGCCCCGGGGTGGCACCTGTGGCTCAAAGGAGTAGGGCGCCAGCCCCACATGTCAGAGGTGGTGGGTTCAAAACCAGGCCCAGCCAAACTGCAACAACAAAAAAAAAAATAGCCGGGCGTTGTGGCGGGCACCTGTAGTCCCAGCTACTAAGGAGGTTGAGGCAAAAGAATCGCCTAAGCCCAGGAGTTGGAAGTTGCTGTGAGCTGTGTGACGCCACGGCACTCTACCAAGGGCGACAAAGTGAGACGCTATCTCTAAAAAAAAAAAAAATGAAGTTGGAAGCAGAATCGCACCACCATCTCCACTTTCTGTACAAGGATAGCGTCATTGTCCTCTGTTTCAATCACACTCATCCTTTAGAACACATTTATTTGACATATTCAATAAGGAAACACAGGCTGGGCGTGGTGGCTCACACCAATAATCCTAGCACTCTGGGAGGCTGAGGCAGGTGCTTTGCCTGAACTCACAGGTTTGAGACCAGCCTGAGCCAGAGGGAGACCTCGTCTCTAAAAATAACTGGGCGTTGTGGCAGGTGCCTGTAGTCCCAACTACTTGGGAGGCTGAGACATGAGAATCACTGGAGCCCAAGAGTTTGAGGTTGCTGTGGACTATGATGCCGTGGCACTCTACTGAGGGCAACAAAGTGAGACTCTGTCTCCAAAAATAAATAAATAAATAAAATAACATTTTAAAAAATAAGGAAACACACTTAAAGAACCCAAAATGAATCCTTATTGCTTGGTCTGCCCCATGCGTGCCTAAGTGCTAACATTCTGTAGTACCAATTCCAGGCAGGGAAGTGTACCCTGAGTCTTTGGCAGAGCCATCTGTGATTTGGGCATGACAAATAGTCATCAGTCTAGTCAAGGGAACCCTCTGCCTTAAGGCCACATGTGGCCTTCTAGGTCCTGAAGTGCAGCCTTTTCACAGAATCCAAATTTTACAGGACAAATCCTTTTATTTTTATTAATGCATTTTTGTTAATCTTTTATATTTTTATTTTATGTTTAGAATGAACATATTTAAAATACCACAGGCTGGACACAGTGACTCATGCCTGTAATCCTAGCACTCTGGGAGGCCGAGGCAAGTGGATTGCCTAAGCTCACAGGTTCAAGACCAGTCCAAGCAAGATCGAGACCCTGTCTCAAAAATAGCCGGGACTTGTGGCAGGCACCTGTAGTCCCAGCTACTCGGAAGGCAGAGACAAGAGAATCACTTGAGCCCAAGAGTTTGAGGTTGCTGTGAGCTGTGAAGCCAGAGCACTCTATTGAGGGTGATAAATGAGACTCTGTCTAAAAAATAATAAAATAGGCTCAGCGCCTGTGGCTTAAGTGGCTAAGGCACCAGCCACATACACCTGAGCTGGCGGGTTCAAATCTAGCCCGGGCCCAAACAACAATGACGGCTGCAACCAAAAAAATAGCCGGGCATTGTGGCAGGCGCCTGTAGTCCCAGCTACTTGGGAGGCAGAGGTGGGAGAATCACTTGGCCCAAGAGTTGGAGGTTGCTGTGAGCTGTGATGCTACAGCACTCTACTCAGGGCAATAGCTTAAGGCTCTGTCTCAAACAAACATAAATAAATAAATAAATAATAAAATAAAATAAAATAATGGCAGCACCCATAGCTCAGTGGGTAGGGCATCAGCCACATACACCAAGGCTGGCGGGTTCAAACCTGACCCAGGCCTGTTAAACAACAATGACGACTACAACAAAAAAACAGCCAGGCATTGTGCCAGGTACCTGTAGTCCCAGCTACTTGGGAGGCTGAGGCAAACTCTTGCTTAAGCCCAAGAGTTTGAGGTTGCCGTGAGCTATGATATTATAACACTCTACCCAGGGTGACAGCTTAAGATTCTGTCTCAAAAAAAAATAAAAAAATACTACAGAATAAAATAAGTTTCAATGAAATAATCTTCCCAGATTGACCAGCACAATTACAACATTAGTAAGCTATAAAAGGTAAATTGATGGCTGCTGATATGCTCATAATTTTTTTTTTTTGAGACAGTCTCACTTTGTCACCCTGGGTAGAGTGCTGTGGCATCATAGCTCACAGCAACCTGAAACGCTTGGGCTCAAGAGATTCTCTTGCCTCACCCTCCCAAGTACCCACAACAACATCCAGCTATTTATAAAGATGGCGTTCTCACTCTTGCTCAGGCTGGTCTCAAACCTGTGAGCTCAGACAATCCACCCTCCTTGGCCTCCCAGAGTGCTGGGATTACAGACGTGAGCCACCACACCTAGCCAATGTTCATGATTTAGTTCTAACTTCCCCACCTGACTCACCGCATCGCTACTGCACAGTGCTGGTTGTGGGGAGTTTATGGGGGTGGAGTCCACCGCAGCCTGGCATCAGCTTTTGACAATGATGCTCTGTGTGTCTGTTGCTTGGAGTGGAATTTGTGAATGGTTGCAGAAGTCAACAGTATTTTTTAATTCTGTCTGCTTAACAGCTTATCATCTCAGAGAAAACCAAGAGAACCCTGAAGGAGGAAAACAAGTTTTTTTAGAAAAGATTGGGAACTGCAATATTATCTTGTTTTCACTAAAGATGATTTGCTTGGTTTGTGATACTGCAATATCTACATTAAAGAAATTCAATGCTCATCAGCATTGTAACACTTGTAAAGAACACAAGTATTTTAAACTAGAGAGAGAGTTACAAAAGGTTGTATTGCAGAAATTAAAAGACAAAAAGCCAAAGCAAAAACAATTCTTTCAAGCAGCAAAAAGACCTGGAAATAATACCACTGAAGCGACCTATAAAGTTGCTTATATACGCGGGGAAAAAGAGAAGCCATTCAGTGAAGAAGAAATTGTGAAAGAATGCGTTGTCGAAGTTATAGGATGTTTACCCCCAATAATGTTTCAAAGTACAAACAACTGCCTCTTTCAAGGAGAACCATAACTGATTGGCGGCATGAATTAGCCTTCAACTTAACAGAACAGCTTCATGCACTACTTCAAAAGGAGGGTGGCGCCTGTGGCTCAAGGAGTAGGGCGGCAGCCCCATATACCAGAGGTGGCAGGATCAAACCTGGCCCTGCCAGAAACTGAAAAAAAAAATAATAAAGGGCGGCACCTGTGGCTCAGCGAGTAGGCCGCCGGCCCCATATACTGAAGGTGGCGGGTTCAAACCCGGCCTTGGCCTGAACTGCAAAACAGAAAAATAGCCGGGCGTTGTGGTGGGCACCTGTAGTCCCAGCTACTCGGGAGGCTGAGGCAGGAGAATCGCCTAAGCCCACGAGATGGAGGTTGCTGTGAGCTGTGTGATGCCACAGCACTCTACCAAGGGCGATAAAGTGAGACCCTGTCTCTACAAACAAACAAACAAATGAACAAACCAAAAAAAAAAAAAAACTTCAAAAGGAAAATACATATTATTCAATCATTTTAGGTGAATCAACTGATACTGCTGACGGTGCAGGTTTTATATTTCACTCAGGTCATAACACAACATTTTCTTTTCAACAAACCATTCCTCTGGGCACTCTTGTGGACAGAACATAGGGAATAAATATCTTCAACAACTCCAAGGTAAATGTTGTGAAATTGGACTGAATTTAGTGAATTCTTTTTTGGGGGGGCGGACAGAGTCTTGCTTTGTCACCCTCAGTAGAGTGCCGTGGCATCACAACTCACAGCAAACTCCAACTCTTGGGCTCAGGCAATTCTCTTGCCTCAGCCTCCCAAGTAGCTGGCACTACAGGCGCCCATCACAACACCCGGCCATTTTTACAGACGGGGTCTCAGTCTGGCTCAGGCTGGTGTTGAACCTGTGAGCTCAGGCAATCCACCCAGCCTTGGCCTCCCAGAGTGCTAAGTGTGAGCCACCTCACCCGGCCTTGAACTTGGTGAATTTAGTGAGTATATGTGTAGATGGTGCACCTTCCATGACAGGAGAACATGAGAGATGATTGCATAGATTTTAAAAAAGTATTAACAGGCTCAGCGCCTGTGGCTCAAGTGGCTAAGGCGCCAGCCAGACACACCTGAGCTGGCGGGTTCGAATCTGGCCCAGGCCGCCAAACATCAATGACGGCTGCAACCGAAAAATATCCAGGCATTGTGGCAGGCACGTGTAGTCCCAGCTACTTGGGAGGCGGATGCAGGAGAATCACTTGAGCCCAGGAGTTGGAGGTTGCTGTGAGCTGTGATGCCACAGCGCTCTATCCAGGGTGACAGCTTGAGGCTCTGTCTCAAAAAAAAAAAGAACTGCAGATGGAATTGCTTGAGCTCTCAGTAGATGACTATTTTTTTTTTTTTTTGGCCGGGTTTGAACCAACCACCTCCCCTATATGGGGCCAGCGCCCTACTCCTTTAGCCACAGGCACCACCCAGTAGATGACATTTTAAAGTCATTATTTGGGCTCAGCACCTGTAGCTCAAGCAGCTAGGGCGCCAGCCACATACACAGGAGCTGGCAGGTTCGAATCCAGCCTGGGCCTGCCAAACAACAATGACAACTACAACCAAAAAATAGCCAGGCGTTGTGGTGGGTGCCTGTGGTCCCATCTACCTGGGAGGTTGAGGCAACAGAATTGCTTAAGCCCAATAGTTCGAGGTTGCTGTGAGCTGTGATGCCATGGCACTGTACCCAGGGCGACATAGTGAGACTCTTACCTCAAAAAAAATAAAAACTGAAGTTATAGTTTCATGCTGAGAAATATCTAATTGAAATGTGGAAAAGGCACTAGAATACCTACACCCTCAGCAAAAATGCTTTCCCTAAAAAAATGCCTTCCTGCTTATCCACCACTTATTGTTAGGATTCCCCCTTCTCCTACCTAATCCAGATCAAGATGACTGAGACTCGCCTAGAAGGTCAAGTGAAAGACTTCCATGCTGCAACCAGATATTCAAATGCTTTCCAGCAAAAGGCAGACAAAACAAAGTCATTAAAAGGTTAGTTACCTGTACAATGAACACATACTCTTCATATTATGAAATTTTTAAATCTACTATTAGTAGTTAGACTTTCACAAAATAGATTTTTAGGCATATCCAATAGGAGTTTCTTGAATGCGGCCTGATTTGATTATAGCTAAATTAATGTGCCCTTCTGACATGAAAAGTTTCCCCACTCCAGTCTAGGTCAAGGCTATCACCTCTTAGCAAATGTGAAGACAGCCCTTTCATGTTACTTTGCATAATTGTGAATTCTGATCTCCCTATTTCTATGAATCTTCTGTAACTAATTACTTGACTAAATACTGCACTGTGTGACACAGTCAGCCCACTTCCCCTGCTGACCCAAGGTAGACTCAGGCAAAACTGGAAAATGGGCCGAATTTGAGTTTGGCATTTTCCAGGGCCGCTGTAGTCCTCAGCCAGCCCTTCACTCATTTGACCAGAACCCCCTTATCTCTTTGACACCCTGACTGTCCACGCCCGTCCAGTGTCCCATCCTCACAGTGCATCTGTTTGGGCAAAGCCAGGCCCCATGAGCAAGTTCCCCCAGGACAAGAACCAGGTGTGTCATAAGTATTTACGAGGGAGAGAACCCGGCAAATGGGGCAGCTGCCTTCCCAGCTTCCTGCTAGCCTCCTAGAGAGCTTAGCCTTGGAAAATGTCATCTGCCTCTCCCTTCTTCTCACCCTTGGGATTCTACCTGAGCATCTTGCTGCCTTCATGTAGACTGTTAATCAGCAGCAACAGCGTGGCACGAGGGTTAGCAGCCTGGCCTCGCGTCCAGCCTACACTGCGCTCCTATTGTGCTAACCCTGTCCTACCCAGTTCCCTGATCCCTGGTCACACTATTGACTAAAATCCATCCAAGACAGCATGTGGGAGAGGGGAGGAAAATTAATGTGATCGCAGGGTCTCTCAGAAGCCTGGAGAGAATCAAAGCTTTCCTTCTTTTGCTGTGTGTGTGTGGGGGAGTGTGTATGTGTGCATGCATGCGTGCGTGTTTGAGGCTTCCAGGATATTAAGAAATTAAGAAATGCCAAACCAGGATTACAAAAGTTGCAGTACATTTTACAATATCTTCTTTCAATTTTGCGAGTGTACCTATGCTACATGTATGTATGGACAAACCCAAGCTGAGAAGTCCTGAACAAGAGTGAGACCCCATCTCTAAAAATATTTGGGTATTGTGGTGGGCAGCTGTCGTCAGTCCCAGCTACTTGGGAGGCTGAGGCAAGAGAATCACTGGAACCCAAGAGTTTGAGGTTGTGTGAGCTGTGACACCACAGCACTCTACCGAGGGTGACAAAATAAGACTCTGCCTCAAAAAAAAAAAAAAAACGAGCCCCTTTGGGTTTATTCTATAAAGGCACTAATCCTGTTCATGAGGGCTCCACCCTTCTGACCTAATCACCTCTCCAAAGGCTCCACCTCCTAATACAGTGGTTCTCAACCTTCCTAATGCTTCAGCCCTTTAATACGGTTCCTGAGGTCCCGACCCACAGGTTGAGAACCACTGCCCTAATATGTTGGCATTTATGACTTCAACATATGAATGGGGAAAGGACCACAAACATTCAGACACAGCCCAGTACAGTCCCACCACAGTCACTGAAGAGCCCATTTGCAAGGATCATCTTTCTGACTTTCCCCACCGTGATTCTAGGAAGCCTTCCAGAACTGCTGGGATTATCTTGCTATGTGTAAGGAGCAGGAATAACAAGGCTTTGGAAACAGTAGCTCTGTATCTCTGTGCAGCAGAAATGTTAAGACTAACATAGTCATGCTAGCGACGATATCTGTTCCTATTTTCACCCCAAACTGGGGGAACATAGACATGCCAGTGGTACATGTCCCTGAATTTAATTGTGTCCTAATTTCTCATACCATTAATAACAAACGTTCTTGCCCTCCCCCATATTTCTATTTTTCAACCACTTTTTATCTTGCTGTCACCAGGGTCAGGAGGAATCTGTGGATAAATAAGACTTTCTCCCTCCCTGCCCTCAGTGAATGCAGGCCAGGAGAGAAGACGAGAAAAGTCCATCAGCAGTTATGACAAAACAAATCCATACGAGAGAGATGGGCAAGATGATAGGAGAGTCAAAAGAGTACAACTGAGAGGGCTGGGGAGACTTTGAGAGGCAGGTGGGATCTGGGGGTGGAAGGGGCGTGTGCGCAATGATCCTGAACTATACACTGAAAAATGGTTAAAGGTTAATTTTTATGTAATGTGTCTTTTGCTATAATGTTTTTTAAAGTCATACAGTTTCAGATGAGACTTTATAGAAGGGGTGGCGTTGAGCTGGGCCTGAAAGGACAAGTGAATTTCAATATATAAAGAAGAGGATAAAGGATGCTAGAGAAGGGGGGGCCGTGAAAGTGTTGAAGGCAGTGAAGTACCCAAGGGGAGGCAGGTGAGTGGTTTATGTGTCTTGGAACAAAAGGTTCAAGAAGGAAAACAAGGTCAGATAGCTCTTGAAGCCTGGACAATGGCAGGCCTTGAAGGCATAATGAGTTGAGTTTTATTTTCTAGAGTCACCATGCCCAAGGTTTCCATAGTGTTCCACAGAACACTCGCTCCATGGGCTGAGCCTGTGGCTCAGTGAATAGGGCGCCGGCCCCATATACCAAGGGTGGAAGGCTCAAACCTGGCCCCGGCCAAACTGCAACGACAACAACAAAAATAGCCAGGCATTGTGGCAGGCACCTGTAGTCCCAGCTACTCAGGAGGCTGAGGCAAGAGAATCACCTAAGCCCAGAAGTTGGAGGTTGCTGTGAGCTGTGACACCACAGCACTCTACTTAGGGCGAAGTGAGACTCTGTCTCTAAAAAAAAAAAATACTGGCTC
Source organism: Perodicticus potto (assembly GCA_963574655.1). NCBI lineage: Eukaryota > Metazoa > Chordata > Mammalia > Primates > Lorisidae > Perodicticus > Perodicticus potto. Next base: position 32,270 of record CAUYRH010139669.1, read on the forward strand.
CGTGAGATGCTCTGAAAAAAGTTGGGGAGAGCCAGGTCAGATAGATCTGAGAGACGGCTGCATACACAGCCCTATGCCAATTTACCCTGCACATCAGCTTGTCCCGACATAAAGAAAGCTGCCTCATTTTGCTTAAGTTACTGTTGTCCAAACCTGTTGGATCATGCTACCCTGGTCACTGGTTGGATTCTTCCAAAAGGATTCCACGCATGTTGAGAAACACCTCTCCAGGACAAGGCAGCTGTCAGATTTTTTTTTTCCATCTTAATTTATTTTTTATTAAGTCATTTGTACATAGATCATACATACATTTACGCCATTATGGGATTCGTGGTGTTAATTAATTATTTGTACAAATTGGAGTGCTTACATGCTACTAATCAACAGCTGTCAGTTTTGAACAGAGGCATCAACATGGTGAGGGTTTGCTCTAGGAAGACCAGTAAGACGGCAGGTAGATTAACGGATTGAAAGGATACAGACGTGTGACTACAACTGTGGATCGGTCATTCAGGATGGGCACATGTCAGGTTTCTAGTGTCTGAAATGCCAAAGAGATACCCTCTTACTGAGAGTGGGAGCTGACAAGCAGCAGATCCCTCCTTCTGCAGATTTCGACTCACCCTAACCTGGCCGGGCCCGGTGGCTCATGCCTGTAATCCCAGCACTCTGGGAGGCTGAGGCAGGTGGATTGCTTGAGTCGCAAGTTCAAAACCAGCCTCAGCTAGAGCAAGACCTCATCTCTAAAAATAGCCGGGTGTTGGCGGTGCCTGTGGCTCAAAGGAGTAGAGCGTCGGCCTCATATGCCAGAGGTGGCGGGTTCAAACCCAGCCCCAGCCAAAAACTGTAAAAAAAAAAAAAAAAAAAAATAGCCGGGTGCTGTGGCAGGCACCTGTAGTCCCTGCAAGTTGGGAGGCTGAGGCAAGAGAATCACTTAAGCCCAAGAATATGAGGTTGCTGTGAGCTGTGACACTATTGCACCCTACTGAGGGCTACAAAGTGAGACTCTGTCTCAAAAAAAAAAGAGTTCTAAATGTCTTTGCCCTAAGTCCCTTCCATAATTCCATAATTTTCTTCCAGCACACTCACTATCAAGAAGTTTCCATAATGGGCGGCGCCTGTGGCTCAGCAAGTAGGGCACTGGTCCCATATACTAAAGGTGGCGGGTTCAAACCCAGCCTTGACCGAACTGCAAAATAAAAAGAAGTTTTCATAACGATTCTTACATCCTTCACAAAACTAAACTAATCTGTGTGTGGATGTTAAGTGGCCAGTACACATGTGCACCCACACTACCTCTGGAAGGAAGGGGGCGAGGAGACGGGGCCTCGTTCCTTTACCCAGGGGAGAAACTCAAGGTCATGGTAGCAGAGCAGCCACCGTCCAGCAATGACATGCTGCAGACCTGAGAGCCCGGTCACCAACGGCGTTCACAGGTGTGACTCAAGGAGGGTCCTCAGAGATGGCTTTTCACATCTGTTTTTCTTTTCTATCCTATCCCAGCTCCGGCTGACTCTAGTCAAAATCGATTCCCAGTTATCAGTGACAGAGTCCCCTAAGCTCCTTCCAGCCCAAACTCATATAAAACAAGAGTAAAAAGATCTTAATTGCCAATTCAGCATTTACCTATTAAGCTCCTGCTGCATACCAAGCACGCATTGTCAAGTCCTGGGATGCGGAGATACTGAGACACCGCCAATCCCACTTCCTAAAAGCCTCCATTCCTCTTGTTCACACACTCCCGGCATCTCCTGGCATTTACAGCACCAGCGTGTGAATTATTCACAGAGGATAAAATGGTCTATTTGGGGGTATTTCTTATCACACTTCGTGGTGACTGCTTCCATTTTTAAAATAGCCCCAAGTGTGACTATTAATCAGGATATCATTAAAAATAATATGTCAGGATGACATTCATTCCTGCTCCACAAATAATGTCACCAGCATTGAATTCCTGAACAATGGGACATGCACCAGCTATGGGGACTCCAGGCGACAGGCTTCAGGACAGCAAGGTGTGTCCTTTCCTCTTCTAACACTGACCTACTGGGACAGTACTGGACACTCAACAGGAGCTAAGCAAATGTTCGTTGAAGTCATTTTAAAATTCATGCATTCCCGGCTCAGTGTCTGTGGCTCAGCGGGCTAAGGCACCAGCCACATACACCTGAGCTGGCAGGTTCGAATCCAGCCCGGCCTGCCAAACAACAATGACGGCTGCAACCAAAACATAGCCTGTAGTCCCAGCTACTTGGGAGGCGGAGGCAGGAGACTCTCTTGAGTTCATGAATTGGAGGTTGCTGTGAGTTGTGATGCCACAGCTCTCTATCCAGGGTGACAGCTTGAGGCTCTGTCTCAAAAAAAAAAGAAATGCTTCCCAAAGGTCTCCATATTCCTCTCAAGGAATTGTTTGTTTGTTTGTTTGTAGAGACAGAGTCTCTTTATCGCCCTCAGTAGAGTGCTATGTCGTTACACAGCTCACAACAACCTCCAACTCCTGGGCTTAGGCGATTCTCTTGCCTCAGCCTCTCCAGTAGCTGGGACTATAGACAAGAATTTCTTCTTAATAAAGATTTAGACTTATCTCCTTTCCTTTAGGATAGGGGAGAACAGATTGAATGGATTTTCTTTCTTTTTTTTTTTTTTTTTGTAGAGAAAGAGTCTCACTTTATCACCCTTGGTAGAGTGCCATGGCATCACACAGCTCACAGCAACCTCCAACTCCTGTGCTTAAGCTATTCTCTTGCCTCAGCCTCCCAAGTAGCTGGGACTACAGGCACCCACCACAACACCCGGCTACTTTTCTGTTTTGCAGTTCAGCCGAGGCTGAGTTTGAACCCTTCACCTTCAGTACATGGGACCAGCACCCTACTCGATGAGCCACAGGTGCCACCCTCAAGATCCATTGTTGAGAGCAGTGCCTGTGGCTCAAGGAATAGAGCACCCGCCCCATATACCAGAGGTGGTGGGTTCAAACCCAGCGTGCCAGCCAAAAACCGCAAAAAAAAAAAAAAAAAAGATCCGTTGTTGCTTTTAAAATATATAAACATGTTGGTACCTTTATTTTCTTTCCATCTATTAAGCTAATAAATTTCATAAATTCAATGTGTAAAGTTACCTACTTTTCATTGCTTTTCTTTCTGTTTTCTTCTCTGCCTGGATTTACAGATTCATTAATTTTGGGGGGGGGGTTGCAGTTTTTGGCCAGGGCTGGGTTTGAACCTGCCCCCGCCACCTCCAGCATATTGAGCCACAGGCGCAGCCCTAGATTCGTTGGTTTTTGAATCTGCTTCAGTTAAAAGTCAAGAGGTAGCCGGGTGTGGTGGCTCCCACCTGTACTTCCTAGCACTCTGGGAGGCCAAGGCGGATGGATAGCTTGAGGTCACGGGTTCAAGACCAACCTGAGCAAAAATCGAGACCCTCCCCCTCTCTACTAAAAATAGAAAAAAACTGAGGCAAGAGGATCACTTGAGCCCAAGAGTTGGAGGTTGCTGTGAGCTCTGATGCCAGAGCACTCTACCCAGGGCGACAGCTTGAGACTCTGTCTCAAAAAAAAAGAAAATGTCAAGAGCCGCCCCTCCTTTGGAATTGGGTACAAGTAATGTCAGTGTTGCTTGCTTGGTCCATTCCTACTTTTCTCAAGCACTAACGTTGTAGGCTTATTTGATTTTTTAAATTGGATTTTTGAGATAATTGCAGATTCACATGCGGTTGTAAGAAATAGCACAGAGTGATTCCAAGTCCCTCCCACCCCGTCCCTCACACGTGGCAGCGTTCTGCACAACTGTGGTACAATAGCACGCTGGGAAACTGGCTTCTGTGTCGCACGCGGGTGTGTGCAGATGTGTGTGAACACGTCTCTTCACGGCCACAGTCAAGCTCCTGAAGAGTCCATCTTGGCAAGGAGCCCAGGTGTGACCTTCCTTTTTTCTTTTGCAGTTTTTGGCGGGGGCCGGGTTTGAACCCGTCACCTCCAGTATATGGGGCCGGTGCCCCCCTCTTCCTTTGAGCCACACGCGCTGCCCCCAGGTGTGACCTTTCGTAGGTGCACTGGTTCCCCTTCCTCCTCACCTCCCTCACTCCGGCACCTGCCAGCCCATTCTCCATCTCTAACGTGGCTTACAGAGTGTTACACAGAAGGAATCTCACAGAACCTGAGCTTGCAGGATCTGCTTTTTTTACCCAGGGTATTCACTCAAGATTCACCCCAAGTACCTCACGTATCTATTAGTCGTCCCATTTCCCCGCGGAAGCACGGCCCACAGCCCGGCACTGCCACTGTGAACCACACCCTGTTGGACTGCGCCAGTTTGGAGCCAGGTCGATTTGATTTTGTAAAATAAAAACAGTAAAGGCGGTGCCTGTGGCTCAGCAAGTAGGGCGCAGGCCCCATATACCAAAGGTGGCGGGTTCAAACCCGACCTCGGCTGAACTGCAAAACAGAAAAATAGCCGGGCGTTGTGGCAGGTGCCTGTAGTCCCAGCTACTCGGGAGGCTGAGGCAAGAGGATTGCCTAAGCCCAGTGGAGTTTGCTGTGAGCTGTGTGACGCCACAGCACTCTGCCAAGGGCGATAAAGTGAGACTCTGTCTCTACAAAATAAAATAAAATAAAATAAAAACATTAAGAATATCATCCAGGCTCAGTGCCTGTGGCTCAACGGGCTAAGGCTCCAGCCACGTACACCTGAGCTGGCGGGTTCGAATCCAGCCCAGGCCCGCCAAACAACAACGACAGCTACAACTCAAAAAAGGGCCAGGCGTTGTGGCGGTCGCCTGTAGTCCCAGCTACTTGGGAGGCAGAGACAGGAGACTCGCTTGAGTCCAGGAATTGGAGGTTACTGTGAGCTGTGATGCCACAGCACTCTATCCAGGGTGACAGCTTGAGGCTCTGTCTCAAAAAAAAAAAAAAGAATATCATCCATCAGGGCAGTGCCTGTGGCTCAAAGAAGTGGGGTGCCGGCCCCATATGCTGGAGGTGGCAGGTTCAAATCCAGCCCCAGCCAAAACTGCCAAAAAAACCCAAAAAGAATATCATCCACCAGTTCTATTGTGTTAAAAAGCCCAAAAGATTTTAGTTTCCTTCCTCATCCTCATCCTTGCCTATTACTTTCATGTTTTTTATTTTATTTTAGTTTTTTGAAACAGAGTCTCATTCTGTCGCCCTCAGTAGAGTGCTGTGGCACCATAGCTCACAGCAACCTCCAACTCTTGGGCTTAAGCAATTCTCTTGCCTCAGCCTCCCAAGTAGCTGGGACTACAGGTGCCTGCCACAATACCCGGCTAGTTTTAGAGATGAGGTCTCGCTCTGACTCAGGGTGTTCTTGAACCTGTGAGCTCAAGTAAACCACCGGTCTCAGACTCCCAAGTGCTGGGATTAGAGGCGTGAGCCACCGCAATTGGCTGTTACTGTAACTTTTAAAATGCCCTTCTCCAGTCTTAGCATATTCTTCCAAGGTTTACTGACCAAAACTCCACCTAGAATTCAGAGATAAATTCAAAGATAAAATCCTTTTATGTGACAGTACAATGATGTTTTCCTTGTGTTTCTAATACTTTTCTTGATTGGGCCTAACCATGAGTTAACTTTTTTCTGGTAACCTCAGAGAACAGTCTAGTATTCTCCATAGACACATGTTTGGCCCCAGGAGCTATAAGTATAGTCTAGACTTTTTTATTTTATTGAGGCAGGGTCTTGTTCTGTCATCCAGGCTAGTATACAGTGCCACCATCATAGGTCACTGCAGTCTTGAATTCCTGAGCTCCAGTAATCCCCCTGCCTCAGTTTCCCAAGTAGATGGGACCACAGGTGTGGCCACCAGACTTGGCTAATTTTTAATTTTATTTATTTATTTATTTATTTATTACCTTTCTTTTTTTTTTTGCAACTTTTGGCTGGGGCCAGGTTTGAACCCCCCACCTCTGGTATATGGGGCCAGCGCCCTACTCCTTTGAGCCACAGGTACCGCCCTACACCTGGCTAATTTTTTATTTTTATTTTTTTGAGACAGAGCCTCAAGCTGTCACCCTGGATAGAGTGCCGTGGCATCACAGCTCACAGCAACCTCCAATTCCTGGGCTCAAGCGAGTCTCCTGCCTCTGCCTCCCAAGCAGCTGGGACTATAGGCACCCGCCACAACACCTGGCCATTTTTGGGTTGCAGCCATCATTGTTGTTTGGTGGGCCTGGGCTGGATTCGAACCGGCCGGCTCAGGTGTATGTGGCTGGTGCCTTAACCCGTTGAGCCACAGGTGCCGAGCCACTTGGCTAATTTTTAATTTTTTTTTTTTTTTTTGAGACAGGGTCTCAAGCTATCACCCTGGGAAGAGTGCCCTGGCATCATAGCTCACAGCAACTTCTAACTCTTGGACTCAAGCGTTCCTCTGGCCTCAGATTTTCTATTTTTAGTAGAGTCAGGGTCTCGCTTTTGCTTAGGCTGCTCTCAAACCTGTGAGCTCAAGCAATCCACCTACCTTGGTCTCCCAAGTGGTCTCTCCCATCTTTAAAAACTACATCCCGGCTCGGCGCCTGTGGCTCAACAGGCTAAGGCGCCAGCTACATACACCTGAGCTGGTGGGTTCGAATCCAGCCCCAGCCAGCCAAACAACAATGACAGCTGCAACCAAAAAATGGGCATTGTGGCGGGCGCCTATAGGCCCAGCTACTTGGGAGGCAGAGGCAGGAGACTCACTTGAGCCCAGGAATTAGAGGTTGCTGTGAGCTGTGATGCCACAGCACTCTATCCAGGGTGACAGCTTGAGGCTCTGTCTCAAAAAAAAAAAAAAATACATCCCTTTTGAACTTAAGTGACTGTTGCCCTATTACAGTGCCAGCCACATGCACCTAAGCTGGCGGGTTTGAGCCTGGCCAGGCCTGCTAAACAATAATGACAACTGCAACAAAAAATAGCCAGGTGTTGTGGCGGATTCAAACCCGGCCCAGGCCTGCTAAACAATGACAACTACAATAAAAAACAAAAGAAAAGAGCCAGCTAGTTGGGAGGCTGAGGCAAGAGAATTGCTTAAGCCCAAGAGTTTCAAGTTGCTGTGAGCTGTGATGCCACAGCACTTTACTGAAGGTGACATAGTGAGACTCTGCCTCAAAATAAATAAATAAATAAAAATAAATAAAATAGGGTGGCGCCTGTGGCTTAAAGGAGAAGGGGGCAGGACCCATATGCCGGAGGTGGCAGGTTCAAACACAGCCCAGGCCAAAAATCGTAAAGAAAAATAAATACATAAATAAATAAATAAAATATAACTGATAACCTCCAATTTGTAAGAAGTAAGCACCCACCCAAATGTGATTTTGGCCAAGTTACATAAGTTCTCTGAACCGTTTTTCATACTGGCTAAATGGTGATAATACCTACTCTGTAGCATTTTGTTTGTTTGTTTGTTTGTTTGTTTTTGTAGAGACAGAGTCTCACTTTATCTTCCTCAGTAGAGTGCCCTGGCGTCACACAGCTCACAGCCACCTCCAACTCCTGGGCTTAGGCGATTCCCTTGCCTCAGCCTCCCGAGCAGCTGGGACTACAGGCGCCCGCCCGCTATAACGCCCGGCTATTTTTCTGTTTTGCAGTTCGGCCAAGGCCTGGTTTGAACCCGCCACCTTCGATATATAGGGCTGGCACCCTACTCGATGAGCCACAGGCACCGCCCTCTGCAGCATTTCTTACAGGCTAAATGCAGTAATATGTGCAAAGGGCTGGCAGATAATTAGTATTCAATAATGACAGGAATTTTTTAAAGGTGAAGTATGCATTTTATATGTATTAGAAAGATTTACCTTGGAAGTGATTTTTCTATTTAATAGGTATAACTTTAGTTGGGGGCAGGGGAGAGAGAGAGAAAGACAAAATCACTTTATTTCCTAGGGACGCCATATGGTAGGCCATCAGTGTACACCAGTTCAAACTTGGAGTCTTGCAAACATTATTTTTCACTAGCAATAAACCACCAGAAAAAAATTATGTGTTAGCTAAATGATATCCTCAAAGTAAGATTTCTGAAATTTATAGGCACTGTGAAAAGGGATTGACAGCCCAAAGCTTCTCCAAGCTTCACTTGCCAGAGCTTGAGGACAAATCAGGCATCTCAGAACACCAGATGACCCTGCAGCCCACACGCCTCCTGCGCTCATGTCGGCCCCAGAGGCCTCGTGCAGTCTCTGAGCTAGAAAACCGCAGGCACAGGCCTGCTCTTCGTCGTGGGCCACCATAACTTTAAATACAAGACAGCACTCTACCATCAAACAAATCCAGATGGACAGCTCTCCCAAAGCCAAATCCACACCCAGGACACAGATTTCTAGAGGAAAATGCAGCCAAGGCAGATACAAAAACAACCCAGGGAACAAAACCTCCCAGTCACCATAAAGTCATCAACCCCTCTGCTGCTCAGAATTGAGGACCCCAGGCGAGGGGTAAGGACAGACAGTGTACATGGGTGGGAAAGGATCTCCAGCCCAGTGCTAAAGTTCAGGAAGTGTGCAGGGGAGCAGGGCTCAGCAGAGGAAGGCAGCAACAGTGAGAGCATCTCCCCCCAGCATGCTCTACCTCCCTCTGTATTCCTCATTACAGCGAAAGGACCTGGCCTCACACACAACTGAAGCCCCATCATGTGCACGCTCTAGGCCTGCAGACAGACTTCTTTGATTCAAATTTATTAATGCCAAGGAAAGAGCCATCCAAAATAAAAGGTGGTTACAGCGCCAGCGACATACACCAAGGCTGGCAGGTTCGAACCAGGCCCGGGCCAGCTAAACAACAATGACAACTGCAACAAAAGAAATAGCCAGAGCTCAGCTCCTGTGGCTCAAGCGGCTAAGGCACCAGCCACATACACCTGAGCTGGCGGGTTCAAATCCAGTCCAAGCCCACCAAACAACAATGAGGGCTACAATCAAAATATAGCCGGGCATAGTGGTGGGCACCTGTAGTCCCAGGTACTTGGGAGCCGGAGGTAGGAGACTCGCTTGAGCCCCGGAGTTGGAGGTTGCTGTGAGCTATGATGCTACAGCACTCTACCAAGGGTGACAGCTTGGGGCTCTGTCTCAAAAAAAAAAAATAGCCGGGCCTTGTGGCGGGTGCCTGTAGTCCCAGCTACTTGTGAGGCTGAGGCAAGAAAATCCCTTAAGCCCAAGAGTTGGAGGTTACTGTGAGCTGGGACGCCACAGCACTCTACCAAGGGCAACATAATGAGACTCTGTCTCAAAAAACAAACAACAACAAAAAAAGGATTAAGGATTCCTGTCTTTATGAAATGTATCTGTCTACTTTCCAGAAATAATAAACATATGTGGTAGAAAACACAAGAACATTTTAAAAGAAAAGAAAACCTAAGTCACTTGTAATTCTACCACTCAGAAAAATAAAAAAGAGACTTTTATTTTTTTCTTTTGAAATTATTTCATTCTGAGCAACACATTTAATTGGGCTAAGTCTTTTTCTTTTTGAGACAGTCTCACTATGTCACTCTCAGTAGAGTGCTGTGGCATCACAGCCCACAGCAACCTCATACTCTTGGGCTTACGCGATTCTCTTGCCTCAGCCTCCCAAGTAGCTGGGATTACAGGCACCCACCACAAAGCCCGGCTGTTTTTTGGTTGCAGTTGTCATTGTGGTTTAGCAGGCCAGGGCCAGGCTCGAACTAGCCAGTCCTGGTGTATGTGGCCAGCGCCCTACTCACTGAGCTATGGGTGCAAAGCCAAGGGCTATGTCTTCTTGGAAATCATTTTATTTTATTTTACTTTATTTCATTTTATTATTTTTTTTTAGAGACAGAGTTTCACTTTGTCACCCTTAGTAGAGTGCTGTAGCGTCACAGCTTCCAGCAACCTCCAGCCCTTGGGCTTAGGTGATTCTCTTGCCTCAACCTCCCGTGTAACTGGGACTACAGGTGCCCAAGACAACGCCTGGCTATTTTTTGTTGCAGTTTGGCCGGAGCCAGGTTCGAACCTACCACCCTCGGTATATGGGGCCAGCGCCCTAGAGTCTGAGCCACCCTGCCACCCTCTTCTTAGAAATCATGTAGGCATATACCAGAATTCTTGTGAAGTGAGAAAATCAAACCTACAGATTGTCTTCAAATATACATGTAATGAAATTTCATGGACCCTAAGTTTCCTCATTTATCAAATTGATACAAAGTTACATTTCATAAACATTTACTTTAGTTCAACCTTCGTTGATTTCAATTTTCTTTTCTTTTTATTTTTCAATTTTGGAGCCACACACCTTTTTCTAGATCTCAAACATTATCTGTAGGCTCCTTAAAAGTGTGACTACAGGCTTGGCGCCTGTGGCTCAACGGGCTAAGGCGCCAGCCACGTACACCTAAGCTGGTGGGTTCGAATCCAGCCCGGGCCCGCCAAACAACAATGACGGCTGCAACCAAAAAATGACTGGGCGTTGTGGCGGGCGCCTGTACTCCCAGCTACTTGGGAGGCGGAGGCAGAAGACTCGCTTGAGCCCAGGAGTTGGAGGTTGCTGTGAGCTGTGATGCCATAGCACTCTACCCAGGGCGACAGCTTGAGGCTCTGTCTCAAAAAAAAAAAAAAAAAAAAAAAAGTGTGACTACAGATCCTAATAGAAAAAGGGACATTGCTTACGGTCCTAATAGCAGCCAATAAATTTAGAAAGACTAAAATAATGCATGAGCCCTTCCACTCTTGACGGACTTTAAACTGCCTCTCCTCTTGGCCCCCTCTGCAGGCTGAGTGTAACATTGAATACCTGAAGGTCAGTGGGTGTCCCTGGAGGTCGGCAGGTGTCCCCAGGAGAAACAAGAGAAACAAAGACAGGTTGCTTTTCTGGGATTGAATGTACACAATGGCCGGCTTTCTGGTTTGGGTTCCGGGTGAGGAGGGCCCGCCCACACATCGGCATGTGAACTTGCTCTTGGAGGTTAGATCTGCAGTCTCAGGATGTGCTGATTGATCTCCGGGGACCACACCCCAGCAGGGCTCTGAGGAAGTGACACTGTGAGGAGGCTCCGGTCAGGGAAAAGCCCAACCTCTGGGCCCCAGGCCTCCACTCGGCCCAGCCTCGCCTTCTACATCCAAGGAAGTTTCTTTCCCTCTCACATTTTTTGTGAGCCAATGGATCTTCATTCAAAAGGGCACAGATGGGTGGCCCCTGTGGCTCAGTGAGTAGGGTGCCAGCCCCATATGCCAGAGGTAGTGGGTTCAAACCCAGCCCCGGCCAAAAACTGAAAAAAAAAAAAAAAAAAAAAGGCACAGAGACTGGAGTAAAGAATCCCGAATCCCAGCCCCTTGCAGCCATCTGGACAGAGCAGTTGTTAGCACAGCCCCCGGCCACAGCGCAGCAGGCTTGCTCAAACCAGTGCCCAAATGTCCAGTGGAGGGTGAACGACAGCTCCCCCACAGGTGCCTTTTCCCTGAAGGTCACTGCCTGCCCTTGTCCTTCCCCACACTCATTTTTTTTGTCCAATATCCTTTATTTCCTCTTCTTTTTTTTTGTAGAGACAGAGTCTCACTTTATCGCCCTCGGCAGAGTGCCCTGGCGTCACACAGCTCACAGCAACCTCCAACTCCTGGGCTTAGGCGATTCTCTTGCCTCAGCCTCCCGAGTAGCTGGGACTACAGGCACCTGCCACAACGCCCAGCTATTTTTCTGTTTTGCAGTTCGGCCGAGGCTGGGTTTGAACCCGCCACCTTCGGTATATGGGGCTAGCTCGCTACTTGATGAGCCACAGGCGCCGCCCTCCTTTTTTTCTTCTTTTGGAATTTTTTTTTTTTTTTTAAGACAGAGTCTCACTATGTCACCCTCGGTAGGGTGCCGTATCGCCACAGCTCACAGCAACCTCCAGCCCTTTGCCTTAAGCGATTCTCTTGCCTTAGCCTCTCGAGTAGCTGGGATTACGGGCGCCCGCCACAACACCTGGCTATTTTTTGTTGCAGTTGTCATTGTTGTTTAGCAAGGGCTGGCTGGTTTCGAACCTGTCAGCCTCTGTGTATATTGCTGGAACGGTAACCACTGTGCTTCAGGTGCCGAGCTTGGGGATTTTCTTTTAAAAAGCCTGAGAACTTGGCTCGTCGCCTGTGGCTCAACGGCACCAGCCATGTACACCTGAGCTGGCGGGTTCGAATCCAGCCTGGGCCTGCCTAACAACAATGACGGCTGCAACCAAAAAATGGCCGGGCATTGTGGCGGGCCCTTGTAGTCTCAGCTACTTGGGAGGTGGAGGCAGGAGACTCGCTTGAGCCCAGGAATTGGAGGTTGCTGTGAGCTGTGATGCCACAGCACTCTATCCAGGGTGACATCTTGAGGCTCGTTCTCAAAAAAAAAAAAAAAAAAAAGCCTCAGAACTCCTTTCTTTTCCAGGAATCTCTCTTCATTTCATACTTAATATAAAATGTTTAGCCCATGTCATAGGGATGGACTTTCCGAAGCTGCTTCTCAGGTCTTTACTCCAG
>CAUYRH010139670.1:0-10957 GCA_963574655.1 Perodicticus potto
CTATGACCGTCCTCAGAAGTGGGGAGGTAACTCTCCCTGATTAGACCCCAGCAGGATCACTCTGTTGTTACTGGATCTTTGTAGGGAGTGACCCTGTGTAGCTCCTCTGGGACTGCCCCACCCAGGGAGTTCTGGCTGCAGCAACAGCTCTGGAGTGTGGCATGCCAGGATCAAGCAGCAGGGCATGGGATGGGGCACCCACTGGCCTTTGCAAAGGGAGCCCATGCCTCCTGCAGTATCTGGCTGGGAGGAGGACTCTGGAGGGAGAGCACGGGTCATGCAGCCTCCTAAGTTTCTGGCCAGATGGGCAGGGCTGGTGTGGAGGCAGAGAGGGTAGGGGAGGAGGCGGATTGTGTGGCTCCCAGAGTTCCTGGCTCAGGCATGCAGGCAGAGGCCTAGCAGTTTCCTGGCGGAGCCCCAGGCTGGTGTGGGCGGCAGGCAAAGGCCTGGCGTGGGGGTCCCAGTGGGGTCCCTGGCCACAGCAGGCCAGGTGGCAAGCCAAGGCCCAGCAGAGTCCCTGGCTTCTGCAAGCAGAGGGCCGAGTCCCAGAGGGCGTGGATCAGAGCCACTTGGGGGTTCCGGGGGGTGGCAGGCCGAGGCCGGGCAGGGCACAGATTGCCCTGGGAGGGAGTCCCAGTGGACTTCCTGGCTGCTGTTGGCAGCAGGTCAAGGCCCAGCCGGGTGCCAATTGGGGCCACACAGGGGTCCTGGTGGTGTGGAGTTCTTGGCCACTGTGAGCAGCAGACTTGGGGCACGATGGGCAGGGGTCTCTGTGGGCAGTGGGCTGATGCCTAGCAGAGCAGAGATTGGCACCATGGGAGAGTCCTTGCGGACTTCCTGGCTGCTTCTGGTGGCGGGCTAAGGCCTGGCAGGGTGCAAATCAGAGGGCATGGAAGTCCCAGTGGAGTTCCTGGCCGCTGGTGGTGTCAGGCCAAAGCCTGGTGGGGTCCTGGTGGAGTTCCTGGCTGCTGCAGGCAGCAGGCTGAGGCCCAGTGGGGCACACATTGGAACTGTGTGGGGGTCCCGGCTGCATCCCTGGCCTGGGGGCTGGCTGGGGTTCAGTGAGGCCCTGAGTCTCTTACCTGGAAGGCCGCCTGATCCAGCAGATAGGGAGAGTGGGCGCTGCTCAAGTCCTCCCTCAATTTCAGCAAAGGTCAGGCTTCTGGCACTCAGGTAAGGGGGGAAAGGTGTCCTGGAAGTTCAGAATGGCCGAAAACTTTAGTTCAGTTTTTCTGCCTGAAGCTTGGTTTCTGGATGTTGCAGATTGCCTCAGACTCGACCTCCGGCTATCACTTCTCTCTCTCTCAGCTGGGCTCTCAGTCTTCAGCTCAATTGGGCAGCTTCTGAAGGTTATCTTTCCTTTTGAACAGGAGCCTCTGTCGGAAGCTGCTTCCAGTCGGCCATCTTGGCCCTTCCCCCATTTTAGAGTCTATTTTTACTTATTACACAGACAGAATGCTGCAGACCTGAGTGCCACAGCTCTTCATGAAATACATAATTCTGGAAAAACTCTTACAATAGAAATGTAGATGTTTTGATGCACACAGTCTCAGAATTATACATTTTTTAAAGGCTGGTAATGCAAATTAAAGAGGAAGAAATCAGACCAGTTTTTTAAACTCTTGACTGACCTCTTCAGTTTTCTCCATAAGTTTTATGAAATAGCTGTCATCTCGAGGCTATGTGTGTGTGGGGGGTGGGGGGGCATGTGTGCACAACAAAAGCAGTGCTGTAGAAATCCAGTGCAAATTTGGCAATTTCTAAATGGGACTTGAAGACATTTCTGCAGCCTGACTTGAGACCTTGTGACCCCAAATATAAACTCCACTGCAGGCAGCTGAGTTAGCTTGGTAACCCCAAACTTACCCAGCTCATTCTAATTTCTAAATGTTTGTTCATATGTGAACGCTCTTACCACTTGAATTATGCGGTACTTTCTTCTCCAGTGAGATAGCCATTAACCACATGTGACTGTTTAAATTTGGATTTTAATTGACTGAGATTAGATAAAATTGAATCTCAGTTCTTCTGTTGCACTTGCTTCATTTCTGATGGTCACTTGGCACCTGTGGCTAAGTGGGTCCCAAGTCACCTCCCGCTAAAGGACCCGAATTGCCACAGGAAGCTCTTCTGGGCAAAGGTTATCTGTGTGGCTTTTTCCAGTCCAAACTCGCTCCAGCCTATCTCACACACCCTCAGCACCTCTGCTCTAACACTGACTGCATCCTACATGCCACAGCTCTTACCTCAATAGCCACTTGTCACCCCAGCAGTGCCTGGTGTTACTGAGCTAGGGGGACTTGTCTTTTCTCATCAACTGTATTAGTTCTGTCTTCACATACTCATCAGGCTCCCCACAGAGTAGGTGCTATTCTGAGTTCTGGCACATGGTGCTTATCAAGACAGAGGGCATAAGCTCTATTAGACAAGAGCCAAAGTTTCTTTGATTTCTTTAGTACCTAAAACAAAGTAAGAACACAGTAAGTGAGTAAAAGAGCTTCTTATGAAGTAGCTATAGAGATCTAAGTTTTAAAGAAATAAGCAAATAACACAAATAAGGAACATTTTGACAGGAAGAAATTTAATATCTTCCCACTTGGTTTATATCCAAAATAAGATATGTGGTTGAGTCTTTGGGGTTCTCTAAGATCACGTTGTCAGCAAAGTCAAGAGTTTGACCTCCTCTGCCCCATTTGGATGCCCTCTATTTCCTTGTCTTGCCTGATTGTAACTTCCAGCACTGTGTTGAATAGTAGTGGTGATAGAGGACAACCTTGTCTGGTTCCAGTTCTGAGTGGAAAATCTTTCCGTTTTAGTCCATTCAATAAACTATTGGCTGAGGGTTTGTCATAGATAGCTTTGATCGGTTTAAAAAATGTGCCACCTATGCCTAATCAGTGTTCTAATTATAAAAAAAAAAAAAGAAGTTATTTTGATTTTTTTTTTTTTTTTTTTGAGACAGAGCCTCAAGCTGTCACCCTGAATAGAGTGCTGTGATATCACAGCTCACAGCAACCTCCAATTCCTGGGCTCAAGCGAGTCTCCTGCCTCCACCTCCCAAGTAGCTGGGACTACAGGCGCCCGCCACAATGCCTGTCCATTTTTTGGTTGCAGCCATCATTGTTGTTTGGTGGGCCCGGGCTGGATTCGAACTCGCCAGCTCAGGTGTACGTGGCTGGCGCCTTAGCCCATTGAGCCACCGGTGCTGAGCCTGATTTTATTATTGAAAGAACTCTAGGCTAACACTCATTGTTCTTTTTTTTTATTTATTAAGTCATATACACATAGATCATGTATACATTAATGCATTTATGGGGTACAATGTACTGATTTTATATACAATTTGGAATGCTTAGATCGAATTAATTAATGTAAGATTTCACCTCACTTACTTAATTATTATGTTAAGACACTTATATTCTATGATGTATAATTTTTTAAATGAGAAACTATCATCTATTGGCTAGGATTTTACTGAGAATTTTTGCATCTATATTCATTAGTGAAACTGGGGTGTAGTTCTCCTTACTAATTGAGTCTTTTCCTGGTTTTGGTATCGGGTGATGTTTGCTTTGTAGAATGTGTTGGGGAAGAGTCCTTCCTTCTCAATTTTTTGGAATAATTTCTGCAGTGTGGGAATAAACTCTTCTTTGAAGGTTTGATAGAATTCTGATGTGAAGCCATCTGGACCAGGGCATTTTTTGTTGGGGGATTTTTTTGTTTCTTTGATCTCAGTGCTTGAAAATGGTCTGTTCAGGAGATCTATTTCTTCTTGGTTAAGTCCAGGGAGAGTCTCAACCATAAGACTCACAGAAGTGATCAAAAAATACAGCAATGTCTCAGGATATAAAATCAATGTACACAAATCAGTAGCTTTTGTATATGCCAACAACAGCCAAGCTGAGAAGCTAATCAGGGACACAATTCCCTTCACAGTACCTTCAAAGAAAATGAAATACCTAGGAATACACCTAAAAAAGAGGTGAAGGACGTTGTCTATAAAGAAAACTAAGAAAACCTAAGGGAAGAAATAGCAGAAGATATTAACAAATGGAAGAACATACCATGCTCATGGCTGGGAAGAATCAACATTGTGAAATGTCTATACTTCCCAAAGCAATCTACTGATTAAATGCAATCCCCATTAAAATACCAACATCATACTTTCAAGATTTGGAAAAAATAGATCTTCATTTTGTATGCAACCAGAAAAAAAAACCCATATAGCTAAGGCAATTCTTAGTAATAAAAACAAAGCTGGGTGTATCACCGTACCAGATTTTCAACTGTTACAAGACCATCGTGATCAAAACAGCATGGTATTGGCACAAAAACAGAGACATTGACATTTGGAATTGAATAGAAAACCATGAGATGAAACTAAGATCTTACAGCCACCTGATCTTTGATAAACCAAATAAGAACATTCACTGGGGGGAAAGAATCCCTATTCAATAAATGGTGCTGGGAGAACTGGATATCCACATGTAAAAGACTGAAACTGGATCTTCACCTTTCTCCACTCACAAAAATTGATTCTAGATGGAAAAAAGATTGAACTCTAAGGCATGAAACAATAAAAATCCTCAAAGGAAGTGTGGGGAAAACACTTGAAGTTATCAGCCTAGGGAAAGACTTTATGAAGAAGACTCCAACGGCAATTGCAATGACAACAAAAATAAACACATGGGACTGAATTAAATTGAATAGCTTCTGTACAGCTAAGGAGACAACAAAAGTAAATAGACAATCATCAGAATGGGAAAAGATATTTGCATATTATAAATCATACAAACAATTGATAACTAGGATGTACAGAGAACTCAAATTAATCATCAAAAAAAGAGCCAACAAGCCCTTATAGAACTAACTGGGAAAGAGAGATGAATAGAACCTTCTCTAAAGAAGACAGATGGAAGGCTAACAAACATGAAAAAATGCTCATTGTCCCTAGTCATCAGAGAAATGCAAATCAAAACTACACTGAAATATCACCTAATCCCAATGAGAATGGCCCACATCTCAAAGTCTCCAAGCTGCAGATTCTACCATGGATGTGGAGAGAAAGAAATACTTCTACCCTGCTGGTGGGACTGCAAACTAAAACAACCTTTTTGAAAGCAAGTATGGAGAACCCTCAAAGAACTCAAGCTAGACCCCCCATTTGATCCTGCAATCCCATGACTAGACATCTACCCAGGGGAAAACAAAAATCCTTTTGTCATAAGGACATTTACAATGACTATTTACTGCTGTTCAATTTAGAATTGCCAAAATGTGGAAACAACTTAAGTGTCCACCAACCCAGGAATGGATTAACAAGCTGTGGTATATGTATACCGTGGAATACTATTCAGCCACTAAAAAAGATCGAGACCTTACATCTTTTGTATTAATCTGTATGGAGGTGGAACACATTCTTCTTAGTAAAGCATCACAAGAATGGAGAAGCAAGAATCCAATGTACTCAATTCTAATATGAAGGGAGTAGATGAGCTAATCCATGGTGGGGGTAAGGGAATGAGGGATTGGGGAGAAGAGGGGCCCACAGTGTTAAAAAATAAATAGCAGAAAGTGGGTGGGACACAATTATAAGAGGGAATCTAATACAATCCTAATAAATGCAATCAGTGTAACCTGGGTTTTTAACCTTCAATGAATCCCAAACCAAAAAAAAAAAAGACATGTGCATTAGATCACTGATACAGTAATGTGATTATACCTATGACAACATTCAACCCACTGCATCATTTTCAGAATTTTTTAACATATTGACTTATGGAGGCAATTAACAACCACATACCCTAAGGCATCTATGGAACTCTTTCATAGAAGGGAATATTTATAATATTTCAATCACAAAAGGTGAAGTCTAACAGTCATGATAAAGGCTAAGCTACTTTATCAATGTGAGGGAAAAAATCCTGATTTATATGAGACATAATTTCCTTTATAGCATTCTCAAGGACATGTTCAAGGTCACCAGAGGGGCTCTGACCCACAGAGCCGTTCAGGCCTGCAGGTGCCTGGTCTCACGGCTTCACCCTACTCTGAGCTGTTGTCTCATCTGCAAGGTTGAAACTGGGCTACAAGTGTGTTATGTTCCTAGAGGCAAGAAGGAGAAAAAGAGAGGAAATCCAGAATACTCTTTATTTATTATTTTTAAGGAGATGAGGCAGAAATTGTCCAAATCCCCTCTGTTCCCATCCCACTGGTGATTACTCAGTCTGTGAGCTCCCTTGGGAAATGTGGTCTCAAGTCTGGTGGCCGTTTGCTCCCAAAGAAAGAGAAAATGGGATGTGCAGGAGAAAAGGGACAAAAAGCTGTGCACCAGTCAGGTGGCTTAGCTGTGCTGTCCAAAGAGATGGGTCTCTGCAGTTATTACTCCATTTATACATCACACATCAAGGAACGACCGAAAGATTATGATTCCACACACATGCCTGCCCGAGAAAACACTATGTTGTCTTGTGCACAATGCACACTTGTTATTTTCCAAAAATCTACATATGCCTTGGAAGAGGGCTGATAAAAAGAATGCCTATCAACTAACGGATTTCAATAAATGCTATCAACTTACTTATATCCTTGCTTTATAGGATACAGTCCACGTATGGCCTGCCCCCGAGAGTGCGGGTCTGAGGGACACCCACAGATGCAGCACACAGAACGCCCAGCACACAGTGGCTCAAACTAAATTATGAAGTATTCAGTATAGGACACCTCTCCTTTTCCTCTACTTCAGTACTCAACATCTCCCCAAGAATAACACCAATTCTCTTTAAAGGCTTTGCTCTCCTTAGAAAGGAGAAGAGATGTTAAAATCCCAACACCTGTGTAAGAGTCTGTTCCAGGTAGTACTCTCCAGAGGAATACTTATACTGAGATGGACATTTGGGGAGACGAGAGACCCAGTCTCAAACGGAGCATTTCGGGGCTCAGGCCCCTGTGTGGAGGAAGTGCTCAGGGTCACTTGGCCTTTGCTGGCCTTCCGAATCATACAACACAAGGCCACAGCTCCCTATGACTGGAACACAGCCTAACCCGCCCGCATCCCTGCTGTTGACCCCCAGTGTTTGCATCTCCTATTTCTTGTACAGCTCCAGCTGTGCAGTGTTTCCAGAGGACAAACCTGCCCGCCAACTGGACCACACTTTGACATTGCCACCAGGGACACACTGTCCAATTTGAGCCTCCCGTAGACTAAATCGTTATGTTCTTAGAACTCTATGACAGTGACCCAGAAAACCGTAGGATGTTACCTACTACCAACCTCATAAAATATATTTTACTGAACCTAGTCCTTGGTAATGTCACCCAGACTCAAATATCATTCCACCAATTTGTCCCAGCTGGCAGAGACTTTGCAGCCAACATACGCAGACTGGCAGGTAGATGCACAGAAGATAGAAAGAAAAATGACTCGTGTTTATCTCTCAAAGTCCCAAGACTCTTCAACCATTCTGAAAGGTTGGTAAAAACTTGTTGTGATGGTGTTGGGAGCCTTTTGGCAGTAAAATTTCAATAAAAAAAAAAAATACATGATGTTCCAGGCTTTCATTGTCACCTAAAACAACAACATCGTGACCTGTCGCATTTCTGACTTGACTTTAACTGCCAGACAGTTCTGTGTGTTGTCTCTTGTTGATCACATTTGGAAAGCGCCTGGGCTGAAGTCACCCAGCACCCAAGGTGGCGGTCCCATGTGGTGGGCAGCGGACATGGCTGCAGGATGGGACCCTGGCGACAGAATGAGACCCTTGCTGCAGGATCGGACCCCAGCTGCAGGATGAGACCCAGCCGTGGGACGAGACCTCAGCTGCAGGATGAGACCCAGCCATGGGATAAGACCTCAGCTGTGGGATGATACCCAGCCATGGGATTAGACCCCAGCTGCAGGATAAAACCTGGCTGTGGGATGGGACCCCAGCCGCAGGATGAGACCTCAGCTGTGGGATGAGACCCAGCCATGGGACGAGACCTCCGCTGTGGGATGAGACCCAGCCGTGGGACGAGACCTCAGCTGCGGGATGAGACCCAGCCGTGGGACAAGACCTCAGCTGCTGGGATGAGACCCAGCCATGGGACGAGACCCCAGCTGCGGGATGAGACCCAGCCGTGGGACAAGACCTCAGCTGCAGGATGAGACCCAGCCATGGGATAAGACCTCAGCTGTGGGATGATACCCAGCCATGGGATTAGACCCCAGCTGCAGGATAAAACCTGGCTGTGGGATGGGACTCCAGCTGCAGGATGGGACCTTGGCTGCAGAATGAAACCCAGCCGTGGGATGGGACTCCAGCTGCAGCTGCCACCCAGGGCCCCACTTGTGCCTTCACATTCACAGCTTGGTGGCCTCATTCCAAGAGCATCTATTCCCAAAGACCAGAAGTAGGAACTACTGTCCCTTGTGACATAGAGCTGAAACCCTGCACTGCTTCTTCTTCCCACTTTCTGTCACCAAAGCAGCCTCAGAACTCACGCAGACTCAGGGGAGGGGCCACAGCGTCCACTGATGACTGGACAAGTATCGAAGAACATGTGACCTTTGATAGGTCACACATGGCTATACACTCACTGCAGACGTAGGGAACAGCAGGGTCATGAAACACTTTTTTGTTAATTACTGGATAGTCAAACTAAAAATGATATTTTACAACAAAATAATTGACTTTCAGTCTCCTCAAATGAAGTTCATCTGGCCTCTGAGGAATTTCAAAAGTTCCGTTACGATTATTGCTTTGTAAGTTATGGAGTTCTCTTTAACAGAAGCAAAAATCTTGATAATTAAAATGAGATCCGAAGGTAAGCAATAAATACAAAAAAATAAAAACATAACAGTTAAATTCAGAACACCCCAAGTTGTAAGAAAAGAAAAAGTGAACAAGTCTGTTGTGAAAAGGGAATGAGGATAAATTTAAGTTAATACATCAGCTATCACCTGTTCATCGTTCGAAGTGAATTTTAAGTAGAAAGGTTTAATTTCCCCAAAGATAAGCCAATTAAAAATAAAACATTTGTAAACAAAAAGGCACCGCCGCAAAAGCACACTGCTAGCCGATCCTGTTTTCTCTTTCTGGGCCTCAGGAGGGCTACGAATCTCTGCTTCCCTCGCAGTTAATTAGGGCATATGGCCGGACCCTGCAGCGTGATCAGAACTGAGGCCTGCTGCCTCCAGAATTAGCCACGAGACAACCTCTGCTGTTGCAGCGCTCAGTCTCCTGTGTCTTACTCAGGCAAATGAAAAAGATTGAGAGAAGGGCTCTCAGCAGCCTCCCAGGGTCAGCCCCCTTGTGGGAGAGATGGACTCTGTCCGCACGATATGAGCAAAGAAAGAGCCCTTTGTAGTACTAAGCCCTTGACAAACCAGAGTTGCTTGTCACAACCACCTGCATCAAATACATTGATTAACACAGGAAGTAAAATTAGTATCCTATCTCCACTATAAACACTTTCTTTGGAATGCCTACTGTATCTTAGAAAGTTAAGTTGACAGGGTCCACAGATGTCACCTGCCGATCTATTTTCCTGATGCCAGCAACCACGTACTACCACCAATGAATAAAACACTCATAAACAGCCTGACTTAGGGACATGTATGATGAAAAGCGGAAGTGTGGGATCCTGTTGCCATGACAACAAGAACCTAATTCCATTTTTAAATGATCACCGGCTCCTGTATGAAAAATAAACTTCTCTTCCAAGCGAGGTTTTTAAAATACTGCATGCAGGAAGGCCAGCCCTGAACACCTCACTCTGAACAACTGCCTCGCCTGGTACCATCAACACCAACTGTAGCCAACAGTGAGAAGCCACATGGGTTTCTTCAGCATCTCTAAAATGTGAGTGCCCACAACAGCATGAGCTCTCCAGACAACATTTCATCCCCTCTACCAGGAACTAAAAGTAGCTTTTTATTGAAGGATAAAGATCAGGCAAACTCAGCAGTTCCCTCAAAATGAAATGTTTTTAATATATGAACTTCATAAATAAACATATTTATTTAATATATGTTATAATATATGAACTTCATAAATAAACATATTCCAAAAGTCTTACTGTTTTATATAAATATACTCTTCAAGATTACATATTGAAGTTCTTTGCATTTGTAGGATAGTAATAGTACACATATAGGTCATTTTAGAATTCTTTTTTTTTTTTGAGACAGAGCCTCAAGCTGTCACCCTGGATAGAGTGCTGTGACATCACAGCTCACAGCAACCTCTAACTCCTGGGCTCGAGCGAGTCTCCTGCCTCAGCCTCCCAAGTAGCTGGGACTACAGGCGCCCGCCACAACGCCCGGCCATTTTTTGGTTGCAGCCGTCACTGTTGTTTGCCAGGTCTGGGCTGGATTCGAACCTGCCAGCTCAGGTGTACGTGACTGGCGCCTTAGCCGCTTGAGCCACAGGCGCCGAGCCACAATTTAGATTTTGTTAAAAAATTTTGTCTTTTTACAAATAACCTTTCCATACTTCACATTTTATTCTTTATAGAGTTCAGCGTTTTAACTTCCATGGTGCTTTAGATCTCTTTCAAGCAATATTCAGTTTTCTTCTAATCACGCTTCCTCACCTCGACTTTTTCTTCTTCTTTTTTTTCAGTTTTTGGCCAGGGCTGGGTTTGAACCCACCACCTCCGGCATATGGGGCTGGCGCCCTACTCACTGAGCCACAGGCGCCGCCCCACCCCGACTTTTTCTTTAAAGAGACAGTGTCTCACTTTTTTGCCCAGGCTGAAGTGCAGTGGCACTGTCATAGTGCTCAAGCGATCCTCCCACCTCAGCCTCCTGAGTAGCTGGGACTGCAGGGAGGTGCTAACATGCCCAGCTAATTTTTAAATTTTTTTGTAGAGATGAAGTCTCACTATGTTGCCCTGGACAATCTCAAACTCTGGCCTCAAGCCGTCCTCCTGCGTTGGCCTTTGAAAGTGTTGGGATTACAGGTGTGAGCCGCCA
>CAUYRH010139673.1:0-14433 GCA_963574655.1 Perodicticus potto
GTGTCATCACAGCTCACAGCAACCTCCAATTCCTGGGCTCAAGCGAGTCTCCTGCCTCCACCTCCCAAGTAGCTGGGACTACAGGCGCCCGCCACAACGCCCGGCCATTTTTTGGTTGCAGCCGTCATTGTTGTTTGGCGGGCTGGGCTGGATTCGAACCCGCCAGCTCAGGTGTACGTGGCTGGCGCCTTAGCCTGTTGAGTCACAGGCGCAGAGCCCAGGATTGTTCTTTAAGGCAAACCCATAAAGGGCTAGAGCCGACCTCAACAGGCAATTCACAGAAGGGAAGATGTGGATGAAGTGACAGCTGCGAGAACTGCTCAAACCCAGGAAGACTCAGAGACATGCAAAGAAAGGTGCTTGAATTCCCTCTAAGCCATCAGATTTGCAAGGGCAAGAGAGCTGGCCGGGTGAGCACTGGCAAGATGGAGGGAAGCAGAGCCACCTGGGCTTTTGTGGTTGGGAGCCCCAGGCATGCGGGCCTGTTCCAGGATCCCACAGGGGTTGGTGGGGGATGTGACCGTGAGGTCAGGCTCAGGAGCACACACCCAAGAGAGGCTATCCCTGAGTCCTCCCCGAAGGGCATGCGCCCCATATCTGTCCAGCACTGTTGGTAGAAGTGAGGGACTGGGTTGGCAAAACATCATGAAATTGGAGCCCTTATGCACTGTTGGTGGCAATGTGAAATGGTGCAGCTCCTTGGACAACAGTATGGTTGCTCCTCAAAAAATGAAACAGAATAACCTTATGATCCAGCAACTCCAGGGCTGGGTATACAAGGTCTGAGTTAAGTTTGTGAACTCATCCCAGGAAAGCTACTACCTACCTCCTTGCTGACTATCACTATGGCCACATTCAAAGTACTCTCCTTGGGAAGCTATGCACCAACACCATCACCTAGCCCTCCTTTCAAAGCAATTTTGAAACTCTCTGGAATGGCCATCAAACCCGTCATTATATTACCCTTGATGTCCTGAATGTCATCAAAATGCCTTTCTTTCAATATTTCCTTTATCTTCAGGTAAAGAAAAAAGTCACAGGGGGGCCAGATCAGGTGATTACAGGGGTGCTCCAATACACCTGGCTAAAAACTCCCTCACAGACAGTGCTGTGTGAGCTGGTGCATTGTTGTGATGTAAGGGCCACACCTTTCTCATGCCAAGAATTTCAGTTAAGATTTTCCTGATTCTCTATTGACGTTTACTTGGTTTGCTATGCTTCTCACAGTCAGTCATTGATTTTGATGCACAATTTGACAATTTTTTTCATTGTTGTGGTTAGTTCTCATTACTGGCCACCCTGACCTCTCTTCATCAGTGACATTTTGTCTCCCCTTAGAAAAACGTTTAATCCATTTATACACTGCTGTCTTCTTCATGGCGTTATCCCCATACCCTTGGGCTAACATGTCCTTGATTTCACTTCCACTCGCACCAAGTGTAACAAGAAATTTATGAATGTTTGTTAGTTGCTCTAATTCGAACTCTGACCTTCTCTTGGCAAACACAAAAACACACAACAATAACGAACACCACTCAGCAAGACACCGACACACATCTGCACAAACACAGCTGTGAGACACGGATAGGCCAGAGTTATAAAACCTCACTGAGCTGTTTGTACAGTGCTGCCAACATAAGGGCACAATGGCAAGTTTTCGAATTGAATGGTCATATCTCGGTGTACCCAAAAGAAAGGAAAGTAGGGTCTTTAATGGATATTTGTACACACCTGTGTTCATAGCATTGTTAGTTTCAACAGCTAAGAGGTAGAAGCAGCCCAAGTGCCCATTAATAGGTGAATAGAAGAGCAAAATATGGTCTACCCAAACAACAGAATACGATTCAGCCTTACAAAGGAAGAAAACTCTGACACCTGCTGCAACGTGGGTGAATCTGAGGACACTGTGGTGGGTAAGATCTGCCAGACACAGGACAAACCCTGCACCATTCCACTTATATGAGGTCCCTGGAGTCCTCAGATTCATAGAGACACGAATAGAGAGGGGATGACAGGGGCTGGGGGAGCTTCCGTTTGTGAGGATTAGAACGTTCTGCAGGTGGATGGTGCAATGGCGGTGTAACAATGTGAATATACTCAGCACCAGTGAGCTGTACGCTTAAAAATGGCTAAGGGGGCAAATTCTATGCTCTGTATATTTTACCATTATTTTTAAAAAACCTGACAACAATAGGCCGGGCCCAGTGGCTCACACCTGTGATCTTAGCACTCTGGGAGGCCAAGACGGGTGGACTGTTTGAGCTCAGGCCAAGGCAGGAGGATCGTTTGAGCTTGGGAGTTTGAGGTTGCTGTGAGCTATGATGATGCCACGGTACTCTACTCAGAGCAACAGAGTGAGACTCTATCTCAAAAAAGCAAGCAAACAAACAAAAACCCTGATAACATTGAGTGAAAAAAGTACAAAACAGAGTGGGGTCTGGGGCATGACAGCATTGACCACAAACACTCAAGGAAAACAGCATCATTTGTAAGGAGGTGTGCACATTCACACCTCCTGTAGGAATGGGATGGGCCTGAGAGCGGGAGTGAGGAGCTGGGCTGTGCCCTGAGCACAGTCGGGGATGGGGAGAGCTCAACACCTGCTCCCCAGGGCCACACAGGCAAGGGAGGGAGGCTTGGGCAGACCACGGGCAGGCTGAGCGCTCCCTGCCCTAAGCCCATTTGTCTCAGTGGGCATCAGCCTGTGTTGGGGCTCCCCGAAGAGGGAGGCAGCATTTCTTAGGAGCCCGTGGATCCTGTTCGGGGCTCAGAGCACGTGTACATGCAGAGGGATGTTGGCTTTTGCTGCCCGAAATCCACTTTTTTCTAGAAAGAGCCCCCAGTCCTTCCTAGAAAATCAGGCGGCCCTGCCTCCTTCCACACTTAAGTTCCTGGGGACCTGACCCCTCCCTGGCAGCAGAAGCAGAAGAGTGAGCACAGGGTGGTCTAGCTGAGAGTGCTGGGTTCATAGGTCCTCATGTGACCAGGCCAGTCTGGTCAGTGCTGGAGCCAGCTGCACGTTCCAGAATCTTGTCCAAAGCATTGGCAGAAATAGGTACTCCTGCAGCTGACTCCAAGTCCAAGGCAGGAGAAGACCGATGCCCTGGCTTGGAGAGAGTCAGGAGGAGAAAAGAATTCTTTCCCACTCAGAGTTTTTGCCCATTCAGGCCCTTAAAAGATTAGACGAGCCTCTCGTCTTCATGGGAGACCGCTGTTTGCTTGCCTCTGTCTATAGATTCAATGTTTCTCCTCCAGAAACACCCCCATAAACACATCCCGAATAGCATTTGAACAAATATCTAGGCGCCCTGTGGCCTAGTCAAGGGGACACGTGAAACTCACCCTTACACAGGGTAAGACCATCGACCACAGAATTAGAAAGGAACACCCCAGTCTGCTCTCTGCCAGAGCCAGCATCCAGCATGACAGTCTCAGGCCCTGTCCCGCGTCCACAGTCCCCATCCTCATTCCTCTCCGTGTTTCCCAGGCTCCGCGCATTCCTGCACAGACCTCTCAGTCCAGTGGGGTCTTTCTCATGGGCACAGCCTGGCATCTCCGAACAATCCTGCCCTCTGTTTCATTGTTTGTTGGGTAAATGAGCTGGATTACGAAGAACAACCTCCTTCTTCCTGATTCTTCCTCCACACAACCAACCCAACCAGCCTGGCCTGTTCTGGACCCAGGCGGCTGGCACCCCGACAGCCCCAGCTCGCGTGGGGCCCTCCTTCCAACATGAGCTGCCCTCTCTTCAGTGGCTGGCCCTTTCACCAGCTGCCTCTCTTTCTGCTCCATAAGTGATGTCAAAAAATCTCTTAAGAAGCTAGTTTTGTCCGACCAGCTCTGAGCACGTTTATTCAGCACGCGTCACTGCACCTGCCCTGGGGACTCACAGATGACTCAGGCAGGACCCCTCTCACGGTCCAATCAAAAAGGTCAGCATCCAAAGTCAAACACCACGGTGGGAGGGACAGGGATATTTGAAACCCAGGGAACAAGGATGCCATCCAGCCCCATGGACCTCTGCCTGCAGGGACTCTGTCTCGTAAGAGCCCTGAGGACTCTCCAGGGTTGGCACTGCCCGGGAAAAGTGGGAGCAGCGTTCTTAGCAGAGGGAACGGCATCGGCAAAGACAGGATGATCCGGGCATGTCTGGGTCCCCTGAGCACTGGCACAAGTCGTGGAATGTTCTAAGCTCTAGGCAAACACATGGCGTGGGGCCAGGCTGATAGCCTTCCAGCCATTCTGAGGCACCTACGGTTTAGACGGTAGACAGGGAATTGTCCTGGTAAGTCCAGGGCATGTTCAGAAATGAGACCCTGTCTGCTCACCCTAATGGACCTGAAACAGCCCTGTGTTCTAGGAGGACCACAGTTGGGAAGGCCTCTCGGACTTCTCTGGAATCCACTCCCTCCCCTGCTGTCTTTGAGACTGGCCAGGCGCTGCACCATCTTTTGGGGAAAAGTGATTGACTGTGTGTGACTAGAATCTGCGCAGCCTTTAGCTGCCCGGAGTCGTCCCTGTTCTCTCTGTGAGGACAGCTCCTGGCAGACCCCGGAGCCCAGTGGGGCCTGAAGATGCCCCAGGCTGGTGCCAGCCTAGGTGAACCCGGCTTTCCTAACCGCTGGTTTCACAAGGTCTGCGACTCTGCAGACACAAAGGTGTTTGTGTTCCGGCTGCCAGAGCAGCTCTCTCTCACCCTGTGGGCAAGGGAACAAAGACCTGATTGAGGATTGCGAGTTGGGCTCCTAAGCCGCCCTCCTGTTCATCTTCCTCGAGGAGCAACCGGACCAGAGTGGGGGGCATCGGGCCCAGTGGGGATAATGCTGAGATTACCAGGTCTCGAGCTAAATCGCAGATGTG
Source organism: Perodicticus potto (assembly GCA_963574655.1). Classification (NCBI taxonomy): domain Eukaryota; kingdom Metazoa; phylum Chordata; class Mammalia; order Primates; family Lorisidae; genus Perodicticus; species Perodicticus potto. The sequence goes on from CAUYRH010139673.1 coordinate 4,861, forward strand.
TACCACTGGTTATCCTTGTGATGGCTTTGCCAGGCACGGAGCCCAACCTCTGGGGTGGCCCAGGACAGGTGGGCTTTGATTTAAGAACTTCAAGTCGCTTCAATTTTCTTGAGTGTTTTTGTGGCTGACACCCAGTGAATGATAACCTTGGGGAGAAAAGTAATGTATGACTTTTGGGTATTTTTAAATAAATCATGTTAGAGTCTTATTTCCTATTGGGGTCAGGCAGAAAGCCAGGCCTCAAGGTCACCTCAAGGTCCCTGTTATGCACAATGGGACTTCCAGTGACTTCCAATGTCTGTCTGATGTTTCCTAGCAAGCTCTCCCCCTGACAGCTGGAGTCAGTGCCAGCAGCCTGGGAAGAAACAGCCAGGTGTGCACAGGAGGCGAGGCTGTGGCCTGGATTTCCCTTAACGCTGAACAGGGCTGGGAAACAAATGTCATCACTTCCATATTTTCAGAGCAGAAATAGGGTCAGAGAGGTGGAGCAAATTATCCATTATCATGCACCCAGAGATTGGCAGGGCTGAGATTTCATTATTTTACAACTTTATTCATATCTAATTGACCTAAACTGCCTGTGTTTAAAGTGCACAATTTCATACATTTTAACGTCTCCATATACAGAGGTTCTCCGACCTCAGCACTGCTGGCATCTGTGGCCAGGTAGTTCGTTGTCCTGGGGGCTGGGCTGTCTGTGAGCTGCAAAGTGTTCAGCAGCAGCCCTGGGCTCTTCTCACCAGATGTCATGACCCCAGATGCGATAACAGAAATGTCTCCAAACATTATCAAGTGGTCTCTGAGGGGCAAAAATCATCCTGAGTTGCAAACACCCACGAAACCGTCACCACCATCGGGAGATGAACACACCCAACACCCGCAAGTTCCTCACTTCCCTGGGCAACTGCCTGTCTGCTGTCTGTCGCTCCAGGTTTTGCTTGTATTTTCTAGACTTTCATGTGAACAGAATCACACAGCATTGTATTTGGGGGCGTCTGGCTTTCACTGAGCATCTCTGGTTTGAGACTGACCCAGACTCTGCGTGTCACCACGGCCGTTCCTTTGCACTGCTGAGCTGTCTCCGTGGCGCCACACGCCGTGCTTTGCTTCACCTGCAGATGGACTGCCGGGTTGTTTCCAGTTTGGAGCTAATATGAACGGAGCTGTCATAAAAATTCATGCACAAGTCTTTTTGTGGAGGTGTGCTTTTGTTCCTCCTGGGTAGGTTCCCAGAGTGGACTGGCCAGAGCCCCTGGAAAAGGTGTGTTTACCTTGACAGGAAACCGCCCCACTGTGCCCCAGAGTGGCCCACAGCGCTGAACCCACGTCCAGTTCTTTTGGTTTTTCAGATCCAGAGATGGGGAGGAGAAGAAGGCAAACCAGGTGGGCGGGATCCTTAGGGAAGGGGGGCTGGTGGGAGGTTTCAGATCATTTAGAAAGTGCTGAGGAGTGAGAAGGGGGTTACCGGGAGCATTAGGCCACACCTTGAAGCCCAGGTGTGGGCTTCAAGATACACTGCCCTGGTGGAACCTCCACCCCTTACTCCACACTTCTTCCCTCTCACATCCTAAATGCTAAAACCTCATTTCTGGGAACCTAGAGCCTCTCTTGGCCCCAGGACCGGTCATATTCCATGAAAATGGTAGCCAATTTTGAAGACTTAATCCTTTGTTTTTTGTTAGACAGTCTCACTCTGTTGTCAGACTAGAGTGCCATCATGTCATCACAGCTCACACACCTCAAGCTACTGGGCTCAAGTGACCCTCCTGCCTCAGCCTCCCGAGTAGCTGGGACTACAGGCACAGGCCATGACATCTGGTGAATGTTTCTTTTTTTAGCAGAGATGGGGTCTCTCTCTTGCTCAGGCTGGTCTCAAACTCCTGAGCTCAGTGATCTTTCTGCCTCAGGCTCCCAGAGTGTTAGGAATACACGGGTGAGCCCCCACACCTAGCCTTGATGCCTTAATTCTTTGAAACCAGCAGAGAGGCTCCACTAGAAAACGGGCTTACTTCTTCTTGGGAAACTTTCTCCTACACATCATTTTTCACAGGGCTGCTTTGTATGTTGATTGCTTTAGTGTAGAATTCTATTTAAATTTTTCCCCTTGGGTGCACCTATGAAAAACATATTTGGATCATAGAAATGAACTCACAATAAACTAACAAAAAATCTAGTATGTCAATTTATTTGCTCTCCATGCACGTGACTTCAGGCCTTAACTGCAAATTCTGCTAAAATGGAAGTATTTTGAATCTACAGGGCAGGTCTGAAAGTGCTGGAGAACTGGCCAGAATCTTTATGACATTTTTTCCTTTCTTTAAAATCCTTTAATAAAGATTTAAAAAGTGATCTCATGACATAATATATAATCCTAAATTCTGCACTAAATAAGATTTCTCTTCAAAGCTAAATATAAACCTTGCAACTAGGTAAACAAATAAGAATACAAAGACTTTCTTCTTTCTAGAAATGTGAGGATTAAATTTTAATCCATAATTTTAATGAGAAACAGCTTAGCTCTATGTAATACATTAAGAATTCATCCTGGCTAGAATATTATTTTGGATCATTATGTTTTTTACTCAGAGCATGGTTAAACTTTAAGTTTTTGGCTAGTTGGTGAATCAATCATTTGAAAATATGGCTACAAGACAGAATTTCTAGAATGATGCAAAGAAACTGTTATCTCTAATAAGTGAGAACTGGAGGGCAGAATGGGAGAAATACTTTTTCATTGGCTATATATTTTATAATGTTTGAATTTTTATTTTTCCATTTGTGTAATAATGTTATGATTTTTATTGTTGTTGTTGCAATTTGGCCGGGGCCGGGTTTGAACCCGCCACCCTCGGCATATGGGGCCGGTGCCCTACTCACTGAGCCACAAGAGCCGCCCTTAATGTTATGATTTTTAAAAATGCAAAACATGATTTGTGAAGAATCACCATAATTCCCAATATTAAGAAATAAATGCTAACGTTTAAGTGTGTATTTTCACAGGTGAGTCTTTATGAATTTATGCATGTGTTTAATATACGTGCATGTGAAGTTGTGAATAAGTATACCACAGCAAACATATTTTTCAAACTAGTCATTTTTCAATCTATGACATATTAGGGCCATGTTCCTGCATTAATAATATATAAATATACCTCTTTGGGTTCAGTTCCAGACCATGACAATATGGTAAATATTGCAATAAAGTGTGTCACACAATTATTTTGGTTTTATGACATAGATGTTATGTTTACCCTATTCTGTAGTCTAACAAATGAACAGTGGCATTCTGTCTGAAAAATGGATATACCTTAATTAGAAAACACTTTCTTGCTAAAAAATGCTAATGATTATCTGAGCCTTCAGCGGGTCATAATCTTTGTGTGGGTGGAGGATCTTGCCCCAGTGTTGACGGCTGCTGACTGATCAGGGAGGTGGTCACATACGGCTGGGGTGGCTGCAGCAATTTCTTTTTCTTTCTTTTTGTTTTTTTGAGACAGGAGTCTCAAGCTGTCGTCCTGGTTAGAGTGCGGTGATGTCACAGCTCACAGCAACCTCAAACTCTTGGGTTTAAGTGATTCTCTTGCCTCAGCCTCCTAAGTAGCTGGGACTACAGGTGCCCGCCACAATGCCCAGCTATGTTTTGGTTGCAGTTGTCATTGTCGTTTGGAAGGCCCCGGCTGGATTCGAACCCACCAGCTCTGGTGTATGTGGCTGGCAACTTAGCCGCTTGAGCTACAGGCACCCCAAGCCAGCAATTTCTTAAAATAAGATAGTGATGAAGTTTGTTGCATCTATTGACTCCTCTTTTCGTGAAGATTTCTCTGTAGCATGAAATGCTATTTTATAGCATTTTGCCCGTGGTAAAATTTCTTTAAAAATTGGAGTCAATGCTCTCAAATCCTGCCATTGCTTTATCAATTCAGTATGTGTAATAGTCTAAATCCTTTGCTGTCATTTTAACAACGTCCACAGCATCTTCATCAGGAGTAGATTCCATCCCCAGAAACCATTTTCTTTGCTCCCTCAGAAGTAATGGCTTGGCTCAGTGCCTGTAGCACAGAAGTTACGGTGCCAGCCACATATACCGAAGGTGGGAGGTTCAAATCAGGCTCAGGCCAGCTAAACAACTGCAACAAAAAAATAGCCAGGTGTTGTGGCAGATGCCTGTAGTCCCAGCTACTTGGGAGGCTGAGGCAAGAGAATTGCTTAAGTCCAAGAGTTTGAGATTGCTGTGAGCTATGACACCATTGCACTCTACTGAGGGCGACAAAGTGAGACTCTATCTCAAAAAAAAAAAAAAAAAAAAAAAAGAAGCAATGCCTCATCCATTCAAGTCTGATCATGGGAGTGCAGCTATTCAGCCCCATCTTCACACTCCACTTCTACTTCTAGTTCTCTTGCTATTTCCACCACATCTGCAGTTACTTCCTCCACTGAAGTCTTGGTCCCCTCAGTCATCCTCGAGGTTTGGAATCACCATCTTCCAAACTCGTTATTGTTGTTTTGACCTCCTTCCATGAATCATGAATGTTCTTAATGGCATCTAGTATGGTGAATCTTTTCTGGAAAGTTTTCGGTGGATTTCCCCAGATCTGTCAGAGGAATCACTACTTACAGCAGCTTTAAATGTATTTCTTAGATATTGTAATAAGACTGAAAAGTCAAAATTAGTCCTTGATCCATGGGCCATGAGCTGCAGAATGGATGCTGTGTTATCAGGCAAGAAAACATTAATCTCCATCAGAGCTCTTGGGTGACCAGGTACATTGCCAGTGAGCAGTAATGTTTTGGAAAGAATCTTGTTTTCTGTGTAGTAGGTCTCATCAGTGGGCTTAAAATTTTCAAGGAACCATGCCGCAAAAAGATGTGCAGTCACCCAGGCTTGATTGTTGCATTTCTAGAACACAGAGTAGATTTGGCATAATTCTGAAAGGTGCTAGTATTTTGGTAATGATAAATGAGCATTGGCTTCAACTCAAAGTCACCAGCTGCATTAGTCCCTAACAAGAGCCTGTCCTTTGAAGCTCTGAAGCCAGACATTAACTTATCCCTAGCTATGAAAGTTTAGATGGTATCATCTTCTAGTAAAAGGCTGTTTTTCATCTATGTTGAAAATCTGTTGTTTCTCAAAGCCACCACCTTCATCAAGGATCTTAGCTAAATTGGATAACTTGGTACAGCTTCTATTTACATCCGCTCTTGCAGCTTCACCTTGCTCTTCTGTGTTCTGGAGGCAGCTTCCTTCCTTAAATCTCATGAACGAGCCTCTGCTGGCTCCAGATTTCCTCCTGCAGCTTCCTTACTTCTCTCAGCCTTCATAGAATTAGAGAGAGTTAGGGCCTTGATCCGGATTAGGCTTTGGCATAAGGGAACATTGTGGCTGATTTGACCTTCGGTCCAGACCTCTCTGACTTTCTCCACATCAGCAACAAAGCTGTTTTGTTTTCTTTTCACGCAAGTGTTCACTGGAGTAGCACTTTTAATTTCCTCTAAGAACTTTTCCTTTACATTCGTGTGACACTTCCTTTCACTTGAACACTTAGAGGCCATTGTAGAGTTATTCATTGGCCTAATTTCAATATTATTGTGTCTCAGGGAATGGGGAGGCCCAAGGAGAGGGAGAGAGAGTGGGGAAGCAGGTGGTCAGCGGAGTAGTCAGAACACACAACACATATTGATGAAGTCTGCTGTCATATGTGGACATGGTGCTTAGCACCCCAAAACAGTCACGACAGTAACATCTAAGAGCACTGATCACGAGTCACCATAATGAAAACGTTTGAAATACTGGGAAAATCAGAACACATGCCACAGATACAGGAGGTGAGCCTCTGCAATTGTAAACATATTGCCTGTTTATCCAGTTTAGTTCTCACCACAACCTGGTGACATATTAATCATTATGATCCATGATCCCCATTTCAGAAATAAGAAAACAGAGAACTAGAGGATTCAGCTATGGCCGGGCATGGTGGCTCTTGCTTGTAATCCTAGCACTCTGGGAGGTCAAGGCAGGAGGCTCACTTGAGCTCAGGAGTTGGAGACCAGCCTCAGCAAGCATGAGACCGAGTCTCTAAAAACTAGCTAGATGTTGTGGTGGGTGCCTGTAGTACCAGCTACTTGGGAGGCTTAGGCAGGAGGATCACTTGAGCCCTAAGTTTGAGGTTGCTATGAGCTATGATGACGCCACTGTACCCAGGGACTCTGTCTCAAAAAAAAAAAAAAAAAAAAGAGTCAATTACTTGTCCCATGTCACACACTAGTGGGTAAAGGGCAGGGCTTAAATTCAGGTCTCTTTGACTTAAAGCTCAAGCTTTTCAACACCATGGGCGTGAATGCTAGCATTTTAGGAGTATGTGTGGCTTTAATATTCTTCCTCTTATTGGTCTAGGAGGACAGCTGATTGTGTGTTCTCGAGGAGGGGGAATTACCTATGTCAGTAAACTCCCTCCAATGGTGGGAGCCACGAATCTGTGTCAGTCCCTAGACAAGTTGTCCCTGCATGTCTACACAAGATAATGGTCTCACTGTCAGCATTACTGAAGCCAGTTAATCCTACATGTGCTTCTCCTTCCCTTCCTGAACAGGGAAGAAAAATGACTTTTCAGATGAGGCTGAGCAGAAGTGGAGTGGGTCACTTCCAGGTGGAGGCATTAGAGAATGGCTGGTGTGTGATTCTCATTGCCTCTTCCTTTGCTATGCTGTGATAATTTTGGAGGCTCAGGGAGGATGGCTGTTCTGGAGAGTCACCCTGGCCCCAGAGGAAGAAATAAACCCTTGTTATGTTAAGCTACCTGGAACTGGGAGATGTTTGTTACCCAGCATAACTCAGCCCACGCTGGCTGATACAGGCCTCTTCTGGCTGCCTCCTGCACCTCTCCTGTCTCCTGTCTCCTCTTTGGAAGGCAATGCTCCAGCCGGCCTGCAGCATTCTCCACTCTGATCTAGAACCAGCCTCGCCTGTGGGTAGCCCTGTTGTCCTCCTTTGTAGGTGTAGGATGGGAATCTACTGTAGCAAGCACAGCAGAACCCTTGAGGACTGGACCAACAAACAGCTGTCCCATGGGCAGTCTGGCCCAGCGGGGGTGGGGGGAGTCCCTTTGTGCAGTCCAGTCATCACGTTGCTTCTCTACCTACGTGTTAGACCTTGTGTGTCAAAGCCCCTAGCTTTAATGGGCCGCCGTGGGGCCTGCCTGTCAAGCCACTGCAATCCAATTAGCTCCCAGCCTTCCTCCTCTAATTATCACCAGCACTTTCCCACAATTTGCTTTGCAGATTGTTTCACAGCTCTTAGCAGTTATTAATCCCAAGACACAGAGAGAGGTCATGTTAAAAATAAGGCCACCAGAGTGCTGAAATAAAGTCTTTGGAAGCAAGTCAGATCTCCACGTGGAACCGCATTTCGGTCCTGACCACATGGCACCCCACCCCACCCCCATGCCACACAATAGGACCCTGCTCCAGAGAGAGAATATCCATTCTCCTAACGCTTGCTGAGAAGCTTCTTAAGGCAGGCAAAGCCCATCAGCTGCTTTCATTTTTAGCCTTGATTGCAGTTTAATTTGCTGTTATTAAGAACACATGTGGCAACCATGCTCATCCCCACCGACATGTATGACGCTATCTGAGCTCTCATTTTTATAGAATTGAAAATAAAACAAAAAATGTTTTTTTCAGTATGGAAGTAATCTATATTTAGTTGTTATTAAAATTATTTATTTCATATTCCACCATTATCTTTGCATCTTTATCCTGTCTTTATTGAGGCCTAATTTTCTTTTTCTTTCCCTTGTGCCTTTTATAGCAGCAAAATATGGTCATCTCTTGGCCATATGCAAAATATGGTCATCTCAGTAACACACTTTATGTAAATGCTCAGTAGCTGCATTCACGTTTCAAGGCACATAGGAAATACATAGAGAGAAGCTGAGGATGAGTCATTACGTGAAAGACTTTGGTCATAATTCTTCATAATGTGCCTTCCATAATTAAGTTATTACTGGGCCAATTAATCTTTAAGGCAAAGGGTCTGTAGAAGCCTTGCTGAATAAGAGCTTTAATCACTGCTAGTCAAGGTGGGTTTGGCAGCTGAGTGTTCCAAGGGTTAAGCTGAACCTCTCTTTTGTCCTCCAGCACCCACCTCCTAGGGGTTGGAAGAACTCCGCTGCCAGCACTGCCGTCTCCTCGTTGGTCACATTTCACTGCTCCCAGGACACTTCCTGCGGCCATGTGCAGTCCACGTGAGACAACCCGGAGTGTTCCTGCCTGATCCGGACACCAGGTCCCCAGGGGTGTGCCCAGGTGGCTCGCAGGAAATCTCTCCACAGAGGCACCACCACTGACTTGTGGTCTTTTGTCCAGCAAATAGTAAAATGACCTCTACTACAACAGTGGCCACAGTAAAGGTGCCGTCTTTCAGGCAGAATTTTGGTTGAAATGGGCCGTTGATATGGAGGTGACCAGAAAACAGCACAGTGGCTTCCTCAGTACCCAGGACGTCTGGGCAGGGCAGATAGGAGTTTCACATGGGCACGACGCGGAGGGAGACTTTACTCCTGTTCTGAGATTTCTGAAACTTCCTTTATAATCAGTCTCAGTATTTTTACACCTCCCTACATGCCACTGGAAATTCTTGAATTTTAGAGCGTACTTGGAATGCCACGCAGTTGGGGCCGTTGACCTTGTGCTGCTGAAAGGTCTCTGTCTTGAACCCAAATCACCACCGTAATGCCCCAGACGCTCCTTTTGCCAGCAGAGCTGTACCAAGTCACTCCGACCTCCTAGGGTGGGCCCTTTCCACAGTGATTTGATGGCAGCCCCGACCTCCTAGGGTGGGCCCTTTCCACGGTGATTCGATGGCAGCTCCGACCTCCTAGGGTGGGCCCTTTCCACAGTGATTCGATGGCAGTCCCTCTGCCACCTCCAGCCTTCTGTTTCCAGATTAAATATTTCAGGGTAGGTTCTGTACAAGATTTCAGTTACACTCATGTCACAAAACCCAGTGAAATACATACTCTTGACATCCCTATTTGTCCAACAAAGAATCTGGGGTTTCGAATGCCCAGCTAAGCCGCCAGCAGCAAAGAGCCGGTGCAAACTGCGGTGCAGGCTTCACAGAGAGGACCAGGGTCCCATGTGCCAGGTCATCACAGCCGCCCCCAACAGGCCAGCCGGCCTCCCTCAGTGATTCCCACCCTCAGTGCCCCAGACGTTTGAACAGATCCTTCCATGGGCTGTCCCGTCACATATTTGAGGACAGCGTAACCTTGTGCTTGTTTTGTTGAGGTGTGCAGCTGGGGTGGTAGGGTCCAAAAATTTTCAGTGGCACATTTAGCATCAGCGAGGATTGTACATGATTTCTTTCTTTCTTTCTTTTTTTTTTTTTTGAGACAGAGCCTCAAGCTGTCACCCTGGATAGAGTGCTGCGACATCACAGCTCACAGCAACCTCCAATTCCTGGGCTCAAGTGAGTCTCCTGCCTTCACCTCCCAAGTAGCTGGGACTACAGGCGCCCGCCACAATGCCTGGCCATTGTTTGGTTGCAGTCGTTGTTGTTTGGCGTGCCTGGGCTGG
>CAUYRH010139679.1:0-17936 GCA_963574655.1 Perodicticus potto
AAAATATCATGAATGTTACATTAATCAGGTGGATAAAAATATCTCCGATTGTATGGGAAGCCCGCACACTGTACTCCAAGCCTGAATCATTGTACACAGTTATGACTTAATAAAAAATAATTAAAAAAATAAAAATAAAAATAAAAAATTACACCATGCAGATATAAATAAATATGGATTTTTCAGTGAAGAGACTACAGAGAAAGTCCAGGGTAAACAAAATGATATAAGAAATTCCAATTCCGTTATAAAACTTCTCTTCTTCTTTTATTTTCCTTCTTATCCCTTTCAAAAACATAAGCCCATCTCAGAACTACAAGTCAATCCTTGTTTTTGTCATAGCTACCTTGAGGTATTTATACACATAACCGGGGCACATACATGAAAATAACCTCCTCTAAGGCTTCCTGAAATAATTTTTAGTGTGTATTCCACATATGCGTCACAGTGACAAATCATGTCCTCTGATGCCAGGGAGGAGTATCTGATTAGATGTGGAGACGGAGGTGGGACCGCTGTCCCTCTAACACTGTAATCTTACACTAGAAGTTAACTACTAATGCTTATGAAGTGCATGATTTTAAATAAGTACAAACTCTAAAATTCTGATCCTAGTTAACAACCAATGCCTAAAAATCACAGGATATCTGAGCTCATAGGAATGTTCAAGGGCACCTTTGACATCTTAATGTGTTGATAAAATGCAGAGGGAAGCCCCAGAAGGCCTTGTGACACCATTGCTGTGACCCTCCAGGTCATGTGAAGCTTAGTCTTTCTCAACACCTGGCAGAATGGGTTGGGCAAGCCAGCAAATGATGCAACACTGTAAAAACTAGATACATTGTTTATGTCCTGTAAAAATACTGATCAGGTAGAAATTACAATTGACTTCTTTCTTTAATGGAGAAAGAAATACAGAACATTTTGACTCCTGTTGACTGATAGTCACGGAAAGTATCCTAGACAAAGAACTATTGAAAACCCTTTATCTAATTCTTTACAGATCCTGCCTAGAAGCTACAACTATCAGTGAGTAATATCATTCCCCTTCCCTTTGGGTATCACTGGGAGGTTCTAACTCTTTAATTGGACCCTATACTTGTTTTTTTAAAAAAAATTACAGGATCTGCTTAAAAATATAAACAAAAAGACCAAAAGGGGCCATGAACCACAGCATAATATTGAAAGTACAAACTGAAAGGATTACCCGAGCTCTTAGCGTTGAAACACCAGGAATTTTCGTTCAGAACTTAGAAAAAGAAAAGGACCTTTTCATCCCCTGAATTGACTTTAGAATTTTATTATAATTAAATGTGTGCTATAAACTTCTCACCAGGAATGTGTTAATGACTTAGATTTGGGTTAAATATGGAAAAGGAATTGTTGATATTCTTCCAAATAACTTCTCAAATAAGCTACAAATTTGCACGAGACTTAAGCACTATCAAATTATTTTATTTTAGTGCTTTTAATGAACCCTACTCCTCTACAAAAATAATTTTAATCAATACCTATAGGGCAGTGCTTTTGAATCATTTGAGGGAATGAAATGAACGACAAATTCCACTGAGACACTGATAAAATGCTCATCAATATACACTATCCAGAGTTCAAAAAGTTTCTTGCATTTTATTCATTAACTACATATTAGTGACAAAAGTTATTCTTGCAATATGCATTCAACATTAAAGGATTTGCATGTATTTGGAATTAAATTAATGAAATAATCAATGCAAGACATTCACACAAAATTTAACACATAGGACTCCATTAAGAATAATTTATATTATTATGAATATACTATTTTCCTCTAAGAGCAGAAAAAAAAAATCTGTCTTAATTGAATACAGGAGTTTATTCTAATCAGAAAACAAAGAATATACAAAGTATATTACTAGCAGTAAAAATATTATTAGTTTTTAACCAAATATCCATAAATTAAAATATTGTTAACCCTTGAACAGCCTGAGTTTGGATTACATGGGTCATTTACATTCAGATCTTCTTCCAGCTCTTCTGAAATAGCACGACCAATTCTTCCCCTTCTTCCTCCTCATCTTCAGTCTACTCAACATGAAGATAATTAGACTTAATACCTTTACAATGACTCATTTTCACTTAATAATAGGAAATAGGTTTCTTTTTCTAAAAGATTGTCTGAATAATATTTTCTTTTCCATAGCTTACCTTCTTATAAAAAGATAATATATACTACAGATAGCATACAAAATATGTGTTAGTTAAATGTTTATGTTTTTTAAAAGGCTTATGGTCAACAGCAGGTTATTAGTAGTTAACTAGGGAGGGAGTCAAAATTTATACTGGGACTTTTTACTGTGTGAGGCGTTGGCACATCTAACCCCTGCATTGTTCGAGGATCAACTGTAATAATAATAATACCAGCAGCATTTATCAACTTCTTAATGTACCCCAAGACTTCATCTTCACAACAAGTTTATGAGAAACTGAGCTATGTATTAAATTGACATAAAACAAATTAACAGAAGAAAAACTATATTTAATTTTGTACATAAACACAAGAGTCACACAAAACATGAGACTCAAAGAAAGATCAGTGGATTGAAGGTTGTAAATGTATAGCATCCTGGGTTACAGAAAAGAATATGGGCTTAGGACTCCTGGGGGGTTAGGGGAGAAAATGTAAGATTAATAAAAGGCATCATGTTATGCAAATAAAAGTCTCTTAGGTAATAAAAGTTTTCTCAGAAAAGACCTCACTAGGACAGGTGACAGCCTATGACAAGGTCTATCTGGGAGTGTAGATGTCCTATCTCCTCTCCTGAGGTAATCTTCCCTGATGGATGAAATTCCTGGGGAGGGGGTTCATGACAATTATGGGGTTTTTTTATAGATGTAAATTTCTTTTACCAAAGGACAGCGTTTCAGAGTAACTTCTATGCTTGCAGTTTCTCGGAATAACCAGCTCAAAAATATACCAAACAAATATATCTTGGAGACCAGGCATATTCTGGTCTCTTGCAGTCGTAGGGTAGGGTGGTGTGTTCTGACCCCCATTGTTAAGCAACTTTGCGAAGGGACCAGTGCCTGAACATGAGGAAGAGTGGTGTGAAATTCCAGAGCCCATGTTCTTGTCACTGAGCTATGTGTGTGTCAGCCGCTCCCTTAGCAGAGGGATCTGATGGGATCTATGTTACGGGCAGGGGCACAGTGCAGAGGTCCATCCACCACAGCCTGTAGGTGGTTCTCCGTAGGGGAAAACAGTACTCACAAAGTCTTGAGAACCGCATAATGCCAGAACAAAAAATGTTAGTTTCCGTCCAAATGTTAGTTACTACCCAAATAGCTTAAAATTATAATTTGAAAAATTATAAAATGAGTATGATAACTTACATTTCTGTAGTTTAGAAATGTTCATTTTGGTGGCTCACACCTGTAATCCTGGCACTCTGGGAGGCTGAGGTAGGCAGATTGCTTGAGCTCTAGAGTTCGAGGCCAGCCTGAATAAGAGTGAGACTCTGTGTCTATTAAGAAAAGAAAAACTAGCGAAGCATGATGGTACATGCCTGTAGTCCCAGCTACTCAGGAGGCTGAGCCAAGAGGATCACTCAAACCCAAGAGTTTGAGGGTCCTGTGAGCTATGATTCCAGGACAATTTACCCAGAGTGATAGAGTGAGCCTCTGTCTTTAAAACAAAAAGAAAGAAAGAAAGAAAAGAGAATAAAAGAAAACAAAAAAAGAAGAAATATTCACTTACTGATAAAGCATTTTCCCATGACTACTTTGAAAGAAATTAGTAAACACTAAAGAAAAGTAAAAACAAACAAAAACTTACACCATTTTCCCAGATATCAAGGCAACATAGTCTAGACAAAAAGCTTAATACAGGATCGAATGGCAGATCTATTTTTAGATCTCTAAGTATTCTCCAAATATCTTTCCAAAAGGATTGTATTAGTTTGCATTCCCACCAACAGTGTAGAAGTGTTCCCCTTTCTCCACATCCACGCCAACATCTCTGGTTTTGGGATTTTGTTATGTGGGCTAATCTGACCCCGCTTCTTAATACCTACAGTCTCCTGATCACTCCTACTGCTGCTTCCTTTACAACTCAGTAGCCTGTTTTTGCTACAGCCTCTGCAAATACCTTCTCACTCCTTTCTTGGATGGTTGTCACTTTGTCTCTTTGCCGCCTCTCTCCATCCCTCCTCAATTGTTTCAACTGCCCCTTTAAGCTTTCAGAGTTGCTTGAAGTTTCATCCTGTGGCAGCCCTTTAAGTAGAATGTAGCTAGCTTCCAACTTCCTTAACTGTCACTTTCCAGCCCCAGGGTAGTGCAGAGTACTGCAAATAAATGGACCCTCATTGTCAAAGGTCCCCTTATTTATTAATCTATCCCTTCATTTCCTACCATCCATCTCACACTAGCTTTTCCTGCTCACCAAGCTGGAAATTGAGAGGTGGTGATTAATGAGAAGCTGAGGCCTGTGGTGGAAACAACAACCAGAGAACAGGGGTGTTGAATCTCTTGCTTGCTCTGCTACTTTTTTCCCTACTGTGCTCTTGTCCCAGAGCCTGAGACTTCTTCCACTCCCATATGCCCAACCAGTTTCATTTGTAGACTTAAAAAATGATGTAGTAAGGACTTGGAAATGAGCCTTCTGAGGGTTCCAGAGGGAAAGTAGATTTTTTTTTTTAGAAGTAGAATTTTTTTTTAACGGCAAATGAGTAAATATACAAATATCATACTCTTTGGCCCTGCCTCTGTGGATCCACAGCAACCGATTGTCATACCCAGCGAGAAATCCCAGCTAGGCAGACTGCTGCTGTCCAGCCCTGCTCCTCCCCATTCAGCAAGGGCACTTGCTCTTCCCTGTTCTCACCAGAGAGGCACAAGCGCTCCGTCCTTTACTGAGGTAGGCGAAGGGAAGAGAAAGGGTCTGTTGTTTTTTTCTCCTTGTTTTTCTCTCCCTCTCTGCTGATCACCAAGCTGCTGACCCAGCCAGAAAGCCCTGATGGAAATCCACCAGTGCTGAGCAGGCCCCTCCTCCTGCAGGGAGCTTGTCCTTGACTAATTTTGCTTCGTCTGGATGGGAAAAAGAGAAAAAAGAAAAACCACAAACTTCCTTTGAAAGCAAGCTCCTAATCAGGGCCTGGACTTGGGGACTCAAGGATCCTGAAGACACTCCGAGACTGGGAGCACCCTGTCTGCCTTCCCATCCTCTGATGACCCCAACACTGGGCGTGAGTCCGGAAGTGGTCACAACCCAGCCAGGAGTGCCACTGGTAAACCTGTGTAGACCTGTCTAAGCCTTAGTGTGGACAGCTGGCAGCTCACGTCGTTGTACCCACCTCCCTTACCCGGTTGCCAGAGCTGAACCCTTCTCCATCCTGGAACAGCACCCACTTCTTTAAGGTACAAACTTTGTTTTACCCATCGTCTTCACATCTTCTCCAACGCTTGTTTCTCCATTTCCTCTCCAGCTCTGTGGAGCTGACACCTGACTGTTCTCCCACCTTTGGTCTCTGCAAGTCTGATGCTTGAAGGAGCTAAGGCAGGAAGAAATGTAAAGGGGGATCTGCTGGGTCCTTTCATTTCCTCCTCTTCATAAGACCCTCCCCTTTCCTTGTGAGCAGGTAGATAGGGCAACCAGGTGGCGTATTCTAAGGGGAAAATCGTGACGATTTGGGTCAGACTGAGAGGTGACTGGAATGGGGCAGTAAGGAGTTGAGGGGAGAGGAAGGCTACTGGAGGAGGAAAGTCTTCCTGAAGCTACTATACTATTTTGTGTGCTTCTGGCTATTTACTGCCATTGATTAGGGAGGGGTCAGGGCTACGTTCATTCCCTCACCTACCATCATAGGATAATTCTGGCTGGAGAGAAAATGTGGGACTTGAGAAACTGAGAAAAGAGGCGGAAAAGAACGAAATCCTTGTGTGTACCCTCCCCACTGTGAAATACTTTGTGCCCTCCCTACCAGGAATGTGCCTTGCAGTGTGGAAACCCTCTGGTGTTTTTCCTGCCCCTGGCTCTTAAGACTTAGCCCACTTAGCTCTGGCCATTTTCTCTGAGACCCCACTCCCTTGGGTGTCCAGCTCCTGGTTTCTTGTGGCTCAGCCCTCTCCAGCTAGCGGCCCAACCCCTGCTTAATTATTGATCATTTCTGGCACTAGACAGAAAAGGAAAGAGCCCTGTTTTTCTCCAAACTTTTTTAACTTTCCCAGGTGCTTGCGTCTGCTTCAAGGTTCACTCTAGGTGTCATTTGGGAAAGGAGGAAGAAAGGAGAGAGATAGAGGGAAAAAAAGATATAAGGCCTGCAGGCAACTTTTGCTACTCTGATTCTTTTTTCCTAACCACTAGATGACCAGGGAGCTACTCTGATGCTAAATTAACAGCATATAAATGATATGCAGGTAGCATAAATTATATTTCATTCAGGAGGATGATGAATTTGGGTAACCAGGCTTATTTTATTTCAGTAACTTTAATGTTCCTCATTCTCATCTCCTAGGCCTTTCCAAACCCCCAATTTCTGTAGATTTACAAGAAGGAAGGATAGTCTTAGGTTAGGAGGAAGGTAAAGAAAAGACACAATTTCTATTAATAGTTTAATTTCTCCCTGCCTCTTACCCTGACTAAAGAAAGGTAAGAAGGGGCAAGGAGATTGAAGGGAGATGTTTTCTAGGATTTGTGGTTTTTTAATCATTTATTGTCAACAATGTTAATTATATCTGCCTTAATGCTTAGTACTGATACAGAGCAGGTTAAAAAGGTCTGCTGTTCACATCTAGTTGGGAACAGACATAAAGAATATAGGTAAGTGATTGTAGAGAGAATATTTTTTATGAAATCAGTAATCATCATTTTCCTATTCCATGTGAATAGTGAACAAGAGACTATCTCTGGGTTTAGGTAGTTTTTGGAAAAAAGAGAAACTGAGGCGAGGTTGCTGTTTCAACTCCAGCTGTCAAGAGGAGCTCTCTAGAAGTTGTGGGATAGTGTGGCGCCTGTAGCACAGTGGTTACAGCGCCAGCCACCTACAATGTGGGTGGCGGGTTTGAACCCGGCCTGGGCCAGCTATACAAAATATTTTTAAATTAAAAAAAAAAAAAGAGGGCGGTGCCTGTGGCTCATCGAGTAGGGCACCGGCCCCATATACCGAAGGTGGCGGGTTCAAACCCAGCCTTGGCCAAACTGCAAAAAACGGAAAAATAGCCGGGCGTTGTGGCGGGCGCCTGTAGTCCCAGCTACTCGGGAGGCTGAGGCAAGAGAATTGCCTAAGCCCAGGACTTTGGAGGTTGCTGTGAGCTGTGTGATGCCACGGCACTCTACCCAGGGTGATAAAGTGAGACTCTGTCTCTACAAAAAAAAAAAAAAAGGCTCAGCGCCTGTGGCTCAATGGGCTAAGGTGCCAGCCACATACACCTGAGCTGGTGGGTTCGAATCCAGCCCGGACCCGCCAAACAACAATGACGGCTGCAACCAAAAAATGGCCGGGTGTTGTGGCGGGTGCCTGTAGTCCCAGCTGCTTAGGAGGCGGAGGCAGGAGACTCATTTGAGCCCAGGAATTGGAGGTTGCTGTGAGCTGAGATGCCACAGCACTCTATCCAGGGTGACAGCTTGAGGCTCTGTCTCAAAAAAAAAAAAAAAAAGAGGCTTGGTGCCCTTAGCATAGTGGTTACAGTGCCAGCCACATACACTGAAGTTGGCAGGTTCGAATCCAGCCTGAGCCAGCTAACCAACACTCACAACTGCAACATAAAAAGCCCAGCGTTGTAGTCCCAGCTACTTGGGTGGCTAAGGCAAGAAAATTGCTTGAGCGCAGGACTTTGAGATTGCTATGAGCTGTGACGCCATGGCACTCTACCCAGGGTGACATAGTGAGACTCTGTGTCAAAAAAAAAAAAAGTTGTGGGGAATGTCTTTTGTGTCCCTAATCTGAAGTTACTTATCAAAAACTCGGATTCAAGTGCCCCATGACTTGTGTCTTTCCCCTCTCCAGCCTATAGGAAGTCTCTTTTCAAGACCTACTTGCTGTGGTTTGGGATTGTGTAAGGTAGGGTAAAGCCCTCTGAGGAGAAAACTTCCACTTCCTCACCAGCATTTCACTTTAGGGGCAGGATGCTGACTCTGCACCTAGGTAGGACTAGATGGGCTCTTCTCCCCACCCACTACTCCTCTTTCTTGCTTGGACTGAGGCAAAGAGAAGGTACCCCTGAGGATATAAGCAATGTGCTCACAAAGTTCTGTGAAGGGTTAGGATTTGGTGTAGGGCACAGGGATTACCCCGTCCTGCCTGAGGTGATGCCTATTAACAGGGTAAGCCAAAGAACATTATACTGATAACCATTGTTTTTACCTCCATCCCTCTGTCTCTTCCCCATTCTTTATCATTACCTGTTGCAGGGAGGCTGAGTCCACCCATGTCTTCAGTTCCATCAGAGTCATCCCTCCCAAGCCTGGAAGCATCTGGCCTTTGTTGGTCTCATCTAGTCACAGCAAGTTAAAAGTAGAAAGAGCTCAGCCGGGGAGCCTGGGACTATTCTGATTACACAAGCTGAGAAAGACATGTGCTACCCATAGCCAGAGAGACTGCACAGACTATCTTTCTTCTCTAAGACTTTTTGGGTTTGTTTTCTCTCCAGCCCAGTGATTTTCTTCTTATTGGACAAACCCTTCCTTTGAATATCAAGCCTGACTTAGGCAAGTACCTGAGGTCAGTAAACACCCTTGGTGCCCCTTGGTTGACTCGCTCTGACCATGGAGCCCCTTCAGCCTGAGCACCTGGCCCCTGGTGAGGCCAGGACTGCAGAAGCAGTCACTCTCGAAAACCATGAGGTCCTGTCGGGACCAGGTGAGCACCCTCAGGACACGGATGCAAGAACTGCGAATGGAACTGCTGGGGAACAGGGGCCAGTAGACCAAGCATTGCTGTCTGCTCAGGGTGAGGGTAACATTGAGTCCCCTCCACCTGAAGCTACCTCAAGTCTACCAGGTCCAACCCATGGGACATTGCCTGAGGTGGGGACAGCAGATGTGTGCTCTATATCCCAGGGGCTTCCTCAGTCCCCCAGGACCCAACAGCCTGAGCTAGACTTCTACTGTGTCAAATGGATCCCCTGGAAGGGGGAACAAACGCCCATCATCACCCAGAGCACTAACGGCCCTTGCCCTCTCCTCGCCATCATGAATATTCTCTTTCTTCAGTGGAAGGTAAGAGAGAGTTCAGATAAACACTAAGAAAATATTGGGAAAGGGGCGGCGCCTGTGGCTCAGCGAGTAGGGCGCCAGCCCCATATACCGAAGGTGGCGGGTTCAAACCTGGCCTTGGCCAAAATGCAAAACAAAACAAAACAAAAAATAGCCAGGCGTTGTGGTGGGCGCCTATAGTCCCAGCTACTCGGGAGGCTGAGGCAAGAGAATCGCCTAAGCCCAGGAGTTGAAGGTTGCTGTGAGCAGTGTGACGCCATGGCACTCTACTGAGGGCGATAAAGTGAGACTCTGTCTCTACAAAAAAAAAGAAAAAGAAAATATTGGGAAATACTCTTCCCTGACTCATTTCATTGATCATCCTAATTTTTTCAAACTAATCAAAAATTTTCAGATTATTCTTCCTAGTTCTCCAGCTTAAGTAAATAAGATGTTTCTGAAAACAAAGCAAAGGCCGGCAAGGTGGCTCTGGAGGCCAACCCAAGTGAATCACCTGAGCTCAGGAGTTCAAGACCAGCCTGAGCAAGAGTGAGATTCTGTCTCTAAAAATAGCTGGGTGTTGTGGCGGGTGCTTATAGTCCCAGCTACTCAGGAGGCTGAGCTGGGAAGATTGCTTGAACTCAGGAGTTTAGGGTTGCTTCCGTGTCATTCTACTCAGGATAACAGATTGAGACTTTGTCTCTAAGAATACATGAATAAATAAATAAATAGAAATATAATAAAAACAAAGCAAAAAAAAAAATGTATCCTATTCTTGTATCTCCTACTCCCTAGCAAATGGGAATTACCTTTATATGTCACGTTCATTTCCTTGCTCCAGATGCCTTTTCTTCCATCCTGACCCTATCAGTGTAACCCCCCCCCCTTTCTTTGGGTCCCTGTTTCAGTGCTCTGTAAGGGAAAGCATACACAGAATCACCCTCTGCCTCCAGGTGAAGCTGCCCCCTCAGAAGGAAGTGATCACGTCGGATGAGCTCATGGCCCATCTTGGTGAGTGACTGGGTGTTGAAGAGGAATTACCTAAGGGGTTCCAGAGCTATCCACTTAGCCAGAAATCCAGACCATTGAGGGATCTCCATTTGGTGTTCTATTGTGGCAAGGAGGGCAAAGATGAAAAGCAAAGGTCGGGCGGCGCCTGTGGCTCAGTGAGTAGGGCGCTGGCCCAATATGCCGGAGGTGGCGGGTTCAAACCCAGCCCTGGCCAAAAACTGCAAAAAAAAAAAAAAAAGCAAAGGTCAAGTTATCAGGAGTTCTGGCTTGTAATACCAATTATGCCCTTAGCGTTTGTTGTGACCTTGGGTGGGCCCTTCATCTTCATGAGCCTGTGCCTTCCTGTGAGATATAAAGGGTCTGGATTAGATGCTAAGGTCCTTTCCAGCTTCGACATACATAGTTCTGTGACATTACCCGCATCTGCCAGGAGAAGAGGATGCTGAGCTTTTGGGACAATTGGTGGAGTAAGTTGGTAAGAGATCTTGTCTTACAGGAAACTGCCTCCTGTCTATCAAGCCTCAGGAAAAGTCAGAGGGACTTCAGTTGAATTTTCAGCAGGTGAGGCAAGAGGTCTGTGGACATAGGGGTTGGCAGGTTTATTAGGAGATAACCCAGCAATATCAAGAGAAGCTTTTTTGCTAGTTCTTTAGAGGGTTCCTTGAACCATGATTTCATTCTGCAGGAGGAGGAGGGTATGCCTTTTTCCTAGAAAATAATGTTCTTAGCCAGGTGTTGTGATGGGCACCTGTAGTCCCAGCTACTTGGGAGGCTGAGGCAAGAGAATCGCCTAAACCCGAGTTTGACGTTGCTGTGAGCTGTGATGTCCTACCACTCTACACAGGGTGACAGCTTGAGAGTCTGTCTCAAAAAAAAAAAGAAAGAAAGAAAATAATGTTCATTTATATGAGATAGAAAAGGGTTGAAGCAAGGGAGGACTAGAATGGCTTATAAAAGAATCATGGGGAGGCGCCTATGGCTCAGTGAGTAGGGTGCCGGCCCCATATACCGAGGGGAGGCGGGTTCAAAGCCAGCCTCGGCCAAACTGCAACAACAACAATAACAACAAAAAAAAAATGGTAGGGTCTTGTGGCAGGCGCCTGTAATTCCACCTACTTGGGAGGCTGAGGCAAGAGAATCGCCTAAGTCCATAGAGCTGGAGGTTGCTGTGAGCTGGGATGCCATGGCACTCTACCCAGGGAGATAAAGTGAGACTCTGTCTCTTAAAAAAAAGAGAGAGAGAAAATCAGGGAAGAAAAGCAACAAGATTAATTTTTGTTTTTTTTTTTTTTTTAAGAGGTGGGAGTGGTGTGGGAGAGAAGGCCAGAATTCCTATCATTTTTTTTTTCTGTCCTCAGAATGTGGATGATGCAATGACAGTGCTGCCTAAATTGGCCACTGGTCTAGACGTCAACGTGCGGTTCACGGGTGTCTCTGATTTTGAGTACACGCCTGAGTGCAGCGTCTTTGACCTGCTGGGCATACCTCTGTACCACGGCTGGCTTGTTGACCCACAGGTGAGAGTGTCAGGGGCCCAGTGAGATGCTTAGGCAAATATTCATGGAGTAGATGTTGGGAAGTAGGGGTTAGATTGCCTTGGGAAGGAAATAAGTATTAGAGACGACCTTGTATAGAATTCTGTTTTCCTGGTATAGAATTCTTTGAATTTTAACCCTTTTTTTAGTGGGGCGTGACATTCAAATACAAGCAAATCACATGGAAATAAGATCAATTTAGACATCAAAAGTTCAGGATAATTTCCTCATGGGGTTGCCATCTTGTGGGCATGGTTTATTTCCTTCCTTAAAAAACCCTCAATTGGCTCGGCGCCTGTGGCTCAACGGGCTAAGGCGCCAGCCACGTACACCTGAGCTGGCGGGTTCGAATCCAGCCCGGGTCCGCCAAACAACAATGACAGCTGCAACCAAAAAATGGCCGGGCGTTGTGGTGGGCGCCTGTGGTCCCAGCTGCTTGGAAGGCAGAGGCAGGAGACTCGCTTGAGCCCAGGAACTGGAGGTTGCTGTGAGCTGTGATGCCACGGCACTCTCTCCAGGGTTACAGCTTGAGACTCTGTCTCAAAAAAAAACCAACCCTCAATCTGTACTACTCCCCCCTGCTTCCCCTGTAGAGTCCTGAGGCTGTGTGTGCAGTTGGGAGACTGAGTTACAACCAACTGGTAGAGAAGATCATCACCTGCAAACACTCCAGTGATACCAACCTTGTGACAGAAGGTGACATCCCTTCCCTCCCTCAGGTGGTGGGAGTGATGGCCACTTAGGGTTATTGTCCTTCGTCTGTCATCTCCCACTAGAATGTAAGCTCCACAGAGGGGTTGGGGGAGCTGTTGATGTGTCCCCAGTGCTTAGTGCATGCCTGGCTCAGGGTAGCTGCTCTAAGGGTATTTGTTTTTTTGTTTTTGTGGCAGAGTTTCCCTTTCTCACTCTTGGTGAAGTGCCATGGCATCATACCTCACAGCAAGTTCAAACTCTTGGGTCAAGCGATCCTCTTGCCTCAGCTTCCTAAGTAGCTGGGACTACAGGCGCCTGCCATAACACCTAGCTATTTTCTAGAGATGGTGTCTTGCTCTTGCTCAGGCTGGTCTCGAACTCCTGAGCTGAAGCAATATACCCGCCTTGGCCTCCCAGAGTGCCTGGATTACAGGAGTGAGTCACCGTACCCCCCTAAGGTTATTTGTAGAATGAATGAATACAGCCAGGCTTCAAGGGATTTCAAAAGGCAGAACTGACCTCCATGGCTTTTGATGGACATTCCTATTTGAATTTAAGCCAAGCTCCCTCCATCGTGTGCCCTTCTGGCAGGTCTGATTGCAGAACAGTTCCTGGAGACCACTGCAGCCCAGTTGACTTACCACGGACTGTGTGAGCTGACAGCCGCTGCCAAGGAGGGGGAACTTAGCGTCTTTTTCCGAAACAACCACTTTAGCACCATGACTAAGCACAAGGTGATGAGGGTTTGAGGACAGCAGGTTGGAACCATCATTTCCTCATGCCTTTTTCTCTGGGGTCAGTGTGTCAGTCAGGATAAACTAGATTAAGCCTTATCTTTCACTCATATTGATGTCCATAGTGGATTGGCTACAATTCTGTCCCACACCATCTTCACTCTGGGACCCAGGCTGATAAAACAGGCTTTATCTGGAACATATGAGCACGAAGGGAAAGACGGACAGTGTACACTCACACTTGGTGCTTTTGCTTGGGAATGGCACACGTCATTTCTGCTTGCATTACACTGACCGGAGCCAAATAGGGATGAGCCTGCATCAGCGGGACAGGCCAGAGTCCTCTCTCAGAAAGGGGCAGTGGAAGTTTTGAATAATGCCAGTCTTCCAAAGTTATAAACTGCCAAAGATTTCTAGGAACTAGTAGATGAAGGGGGTCCTTGGTTCTCAAAGGATTTATCCTGGTAGCCATCAGGCAAGTTAGAGAACCATGGAAAATAGGGGCACAGGATCTTGGGTGTCACTAGCCCCAAGGACTCCAGGCTTGACCCAAATGATTTCCAGGCTTGGCGCCTGTCGCTGAGGTGGCTAGGGCGCCAGCCACGTGCACCAGAGCTGGCAGGTTTGAATCCAGCCTGGGCCAAAAAATAGCTGGGCGTTGTGGTGGGTGCCTATAGTCCCAGCTACTTGGGAGGCTGAGGCAAGAGAATCGCTTGGACCCACGAGTTTGAGGTTGCTCCAAGCTGTGACGCCACAGCACTCTACCCAGGGTGACAGTTTGAGACTCTGTCTCCAGAAAAAAAAAGCAAAATGATTTCCACACTCAAATCAAGTTGGACAAACCCTCAGATATCCCTCTCTTCTCCCCAAGGCCACACATATTTATAAAGAGCCACATGTCCCAGCCAGCACACCAGCTGATCCAGGGGTCTCAGACTGAGTATCGCAGATGATTTCTGGCAATAAACTGCCTCTGTCTCGCCTGTTCCACTGATTAGCTCTGTTCTTTTCTTTGCAGAGTCACTTGTACCTACTGGTCACGGACCAGGGCTTTCTACAGGAAGAGCAAATGGTGTGGGAGAGCCTGAACAATGTGGATGGAGACAGTTGCTTCTGTGACTCTGACTTTCGCCTAAGTCACTCCCTAGGCAAGGGTCCTGGAGCAGAAGGTGGGAGTGGCTCCCCAGAAAAACAGTTACAGGTAAACCAGATATGTGGGGCCCTTGGGAAAGGTGCGGGGAACACATTTGCCTTAGAGAGCTTTATGCATATTATTATCCAGAGACCACCACGTGACAGTCCATGCCCCTTCTCTCTCTGTCACCCCCGGACCATCTCCTCACTCAGTACGCATTCTGCGCGGTCTCTGGTACCACCAATGACGCACTTGGCTGCGTGTTTTACTCTCAAGGGAATACATGCTAGAAAATTTGGAGAATGAGGAAAAACTGATTTGGAAACCTAGCCTGGATATCCGTCCCTCCAGCCTTAGCCCACCTCACAACTCTGTTCTCTCTAGGACTACCTGATTGCTTTGTCCCTGCAGCAACAGCAGCAGCCACAAAGCACACTGGGTCTTAGCGACTTGGAGCTGGCCCAGCATCTTCAGCAAGAGGAGTATCAGCAGCAGCACTTGGCGCAGCCCTTGCAAACATGGGCCCCATCACCGCAGGTGAGCCCGCGGTGCTCTTCCCTTCCCCATGTCCAGGGCAAACCTTGCACCCCTGCTTCCGCACTTACCTCTTCAGGGCTTCCTCTCTTGAGGCCCCTCCTAGGGGCCCTCCCTCTCTTTCTCTCTGCATTCCCTCTCCTGATCCCTGATCCATTTTCTCCTTGACTCTCTGTTCTCATGCTCTTCCAAAGTTGTTAGATGGATGACCAATCGTTAAATCCAACACAGGGCAGAGGAGCCACATCTGGACGCCCAGCTGGGGAACAGCGGCCAAGGCCCAAGCATGAGTCAGACTGTGTCCTGCTGTAGCGCTGCCCCGTTGCCACGCTGAGCCGCCCCTTCTCTCAGAGGTGATAACTTGTTTGCTTGCTCCCCAACCTCAACCCTGAGGTGTGTAGGGTGACTTATTTATGGACTGTTGGGGACTAGAGCAGACAGTAAAAGCCAAGATCAGACTCAGTAAGGTGGTTGCCCTACGTCCTGCTACCTTCTCTTCTTCCCATCAGGGCAACACTGAGATTAGTGGGGTAAAGATTTCTGCTTCCCAGGTCCCTTTCTCAGAACAGTCACATGAATGTAGAGACTCCAGCTCCAGGCCGAGGTCCCGTCGGGAATGCATCCTCCTTCCTACCCCTGACTGTGGAGGGCTCGGCACTACCCAGCAGGCCTGTCTCCATTTGTTTCAGGGTTTGATTTGGGTTTCTATCTCCATTATTTGTAATACCTCTCTAAGATTTGGAAATAAAACTTCTTTCCTGAGATCCGTTGTTTATCTTATCCTGTGCAGTAGGGTTAAGTATTTGACCCAGTTGAAGAATACAAAAAGGGGGACGAGGGTAAAGAGGTAGAAGGTGGTTGCCTGTCATTCCTAATAGAGCCGGTGAGGGAACCAAAGCCTGTCTTTCTTCTTTCTTTCTTTCTTTTCTTTTTTTTTTTTTTTTGAGACTAAGACAGCCCCAGTCACCCTTGGTAGAGTACCCTGGAGGCATCATCATAGCTCACAGCAACCTCCAATTCCTGGGCTCAAGCAAGTCTCTTGCCTCTGCCTCCCAAGTAGCTGGGACTACAGGCGCCCGCCATAACGCCCGGCCATTTATTTGGTCGCAGCCGTCGTTGTTGTTTGGCGGGCCCAGGCTGGATTCGAACCCGCCAGCTCAGGTGTATGTGGCTGGCGCCTTAGCCCATTGAGCCATAGGCACTGAGCCAATATTTTTCTGTTTTTGCAGTTCGGCCAAGGCCGAGTTTGAACCCACCACCTTCGGTATATGGGGCTGGCACCCTACTCAATGAGCCACAGGCACCTCCCTATTTTTATTTTTTGAGACAGAGTCTCACTATGTCACCCTTGGTAGAGTGCCATGGGGTCACAGCTCACAGCAACCTCAAACTCTTGGGCTTAAGCGATTCTCTTGGCCTCAGCCTCCTGAGTTGCTGGGACTTTAGGCACCAGCCACAATGCCTGGCTATTTTTTGGGTGGAGTTGTCGTTGTTTAGGTGGCCCCGGGTGGGTTCGAACCTGCCAGCCTCAGTGTAGGTAGTAGGTGCCCTACTTGCTCAGCTACGGGCACCAAGTCGGGCTCAAGCAATTCTCTTGCCTCAGCCTCCCAAGTAGCTGGGACAATAGGCATCTGCCAGAACATTGGCTATTTTTTTTTTTGAGACAGAGCCTCAAGCTGTAACCCTGGAGAGAGTACCGTGGCATCACAGCTCACAGCAACCTCCAACTCCAGGGCTCAAGTGATTCTCCTGCCTCTGCCTCCCAAGTAGCTGGGACTACAGGCGCCCGCCACAATGCCCAGCTATTTTTTGGTTGCAGCTGTCATTGTTGTTTGGTGGGCCTGGGCTGGATTCAAACCCGCCAGGTGTATGTGGCTGGCGCCTCAGCCGCTTGAGCCGCAAGCGCCGAGCCTCTTTTTTTTTGTAGTTTTTCGCCAGAACTGGGTTTGAACCTGCCACCTCCAGTATATGGAACTGGCACCCTACTCCTTTGAGCCACAGGCGCCACCCTTTTTTTTTTTTTTGAGACAGAGCTTCAAGCTGTCACCCTGGGTAGAGTGCTGTGGCATCACAGCTCACGGCAACCTCCAATTCCTGGGCTTAAGCGAGTCTCTTGCCTCCACCTCCCAAGTAGCTGGGACTACAGGCACCCGCCACAACGCCCGGCCATTTTTTGGTTGTGTTTGGCGGGCCCAGGCTGAATTCGAACCCGCCAGCTCAGGTGTACGTGGCTGGCGCCTTAGCCCGTTGAGCCACAGGTGCTGAGCCTTTTTTTTTTTTTTAAGAGACAGAACATTTGTACCAGACTGTTTATCGCAGCTCAATTTACAATTGTCAAAATGTGGAAATGGAGGCTCCGCGTGATGCCACAGCACTCTCTCCAGGGTGATAACTTGAGGCTCTGACTCAAAAAAAAAAAAAAAAGGCTTGGCGCCTGTGGCTAAACGGACTAAGGCGCTAGCCACGTACACCTGAGCTGGAGGGTTCGAATCCAGCCCGGGCCCGCCAAACCACAATGACAGCTGCAACCAAAAAAAAAAAAAAAAAAAAAAAAAGGCCAGGCGTTGTGGCGGGCGCCTGTAGTCCCAGCTACTTGGGAGGCAGAGGCAGACTTGCTTGAGCCCAGGAATTGGAGGTTGCTGTGAGCTGTGATGCCACAGCACTCTATCCAGGGTGACAGCTTGAGGCTCTGTCTCAAAAAAAAAAGATGGAGACTTGGCTCTGCGCCTGTGGCTCAGCGGGCTAAGGCGCCAGCCACATACACCTGAGCTGGTGGGTTCGAATCCAGCCCGGCCTGCCAAACAACGACGGCTGCAACCAAAAAATGGCCGGGCGTTGTGGCGGGTGCCTGTAGTCCCAGCTACTTGGGAGGTGGAGGCAAGAGACTCGGTTAAGCCCAGGAATTGGAGGTTGCCGTGAGCTGTGATGCCACAGCACTCTACCCAGGGTGACAGCTTGAAGCTCTGTCTCAAAAAAAAAAAAAAGGGTGGCGCCTGTGGCTCAGTGAGTAGGGTGCTGGCCCCTTATACCAAGGGTGGCAGGTTCAAACCCAGCCCGGCCAAACTGCAACAAAAAAATTAGCCAGTGTGGTGTCAGGCGCCTGTAGTCCCAGCTACTTGGGAGGC
>CAUYRH010139680.1:0-19249 GCA_963574655.1 Perodicticus potto
TTAATTGTTTTTATATACCTATAGTAATGAAAAAGGAAGAAATTGTGGACAGCAAAGATCTTAGCCAGACCTATACTAATAGGCTAAATGGCTACATCTTTCAAACTTGTTAATATAGGAATTTAGTATTAGGACTTGAGACTTCCCTCATATTATCCTAAATTTTTCTTCATGTATTTATTTCTGCTTGACTCTGCTTTTTATTTTTCTTTCTTTCTTTCTTTCTTTTTTCTTGTAGAGACAGAGTATCACTTTATCACCCTCAGTTGAGTGCCGTGGTGTCACAGCTCACAGCAACCTCCAACTCCTGGGCTTAGGCGATTCTCTTGCCTCAGCCTCCCGAGTAGCTGGGACTACAGGCACCCGCCACAACACCCGGCTAGTTTTTTTGTTGCAGTTTGGCCGGGGCTGGGTTTGAACCTGCCACCCTCGGTATATGGGGCTGGCGTCCTACCTACTGAGCCACAGGTACCCTACCTGACTCTGCTTTTTCTTAATTTTAGGTGATAGTATTTTATACATTAGTTCACATAATTAAAGGCATGCAACATACCACAACACTAACTCTGGTCTATATGATTTTGAATATATGGCTCTGAAGTTCAATTAGTAATGAGTTAATTTTATATAGAAAAGCTAAAAGGTAAGTATTAAATCAAAAAATGGCAATGAATTAACTAGAGAAAACACAAGAGGGCAATATTGCACAGCGATAAAATAAGTTTGCATAAGAAAAAATAATTCAACATTTGTAATCAACCGTGATATTTTTCTTTTTTTTCTTTCTTTTTTTTTGCAAGTCCAAGTTTATTTTCTTGCCTAATAAAATATATTTTTCAATAAAAGACATTTCAGGTTTTGTCAATTATGTATTGTCTTTTCATTAATAGTTATAGAAAGGCAACTTTGCGAGGAAATTTGGTGACAACACCCATATGATGAATTTTGCATGCATTTGAGCTGTGTGTGGCTTTCTGTTTTAGTTTTGGGTTTTCTTTTTTTTTCTGAGACAGAGTCTCACTTTTGTGCCTGGGCTAGAGTGCCGTGGCATCAGGCCCGCTCACAGCAACCCCAAATTCCTGGGCTCAAGAGATCTGCCTTCCTCTTGACTCCCAAGTAGCTTGGACTACAGGTGCCCACTGCAACACTTGGTTAATTTTTGTCTCGCTCTTGCTCAGACTGCTTCTGAACTCCTGAGCTCAAGTAATCCTACTGCCTCAGCCTCCCAGAGAGCTAGCATTACAGAAGTGAGTCACTGTACCTGGCCTGTGTGTGTGTGTTTTTGTTTTTTGTTTTTTTGAGACAGAGTCTCACTTTGTCACCTCACGCTTAGTAAAGTGCTGTGGTGTCATAGCTCACAGCAACCTCAAACTCCTGGGCTTAAGTGAGTCTTTTGCCTCAGCCTCCCAAGTAGCTGGGACTACAGGTGCCCGCCACAATGCCTGACTATTTTTAGAGACTGGGTCTCATTCTGACTCTGGCTTGTCTTGAACCTGTGAGCTCAGGCAATCTATCCACCTTGGCATCCCAAGTGCTGGGATTACAGGTGTGAGCCACCACTGTATATATGTATTGCCTGGTTTAATGTATAGGAAAAAAGTGAGGAAATATAATATATAAAAGAAGTGACACCAAACTTTATTTTCTCTCCAGGATTTGTTATACGTATTTTTTGAAATGAAGTAGCTTTATTTTTTTCTGATTTGGAATTCATAATCTAGGGCCAGGAATGGTGGCTCATGCCTGTAATCCTAGCACTTTGAGAGGCTGAAGTAAGAGGATCACTTGAGACCAGGAGTTTGACAAGCCTGAACAACAAGGTGAGACACCCACCTCTACCAAAAATAGAAAAATTAACCACATGTGGTGGCATGCACCTGTAGTCCCAGCTATGTGGAAGGCTGAGGATCACTTGAGCCTGGGAGTTTGAGGTTGTAGTGAACAATGATGATGCCACTGTACTCTAGCCTGGTCAACAAACTGAGTCTCTCTCTCTCTCAAACTGAGTCTCTCTCTCTCTCTCTCTCTCTCTCTCTCTCGCTTTCTCCCTCTCACACACACACACACACACACAAACGGAATGGGTGATTCATTAAATCTCAATGAAAGAGTATTTTTTACAATAAAAAATAAATTGCTAAAAGAAGAGCACAGCCCAATGGTTAGATTAGGAAACATGAAAGCCCTTTTATATATTTTAGGTTCCAGATGCTTAAATAGAATTATAATTTTATTTTTTAATTAATTAATTAATTACATTTTTTTGAGACAAAGCCTTACCTTGTTGCCCTGGGTAGAGTGCTGTGGCATCATAGCTCACAGCAATCTCAGACTCTTAGGCTCAAGTGATCCTTCGGCCTCAGCCTTCAGAGTAGCTGTGACTCCAGGTGCCCACCACAATGCTCAGCTATTTTTTTAGAGATTAGGGTCTTGCCCTTGCTTGGGCTGATCTTGAACTCCTGAGCTCAAGTGACCCACCTGCCTCAGCCTCTGAGGGTGCTGGGATTCTAGGCATAAACCACCATTCCTGGCTGTAGAACTGTAATTTTAGTTAGCTCATGAGGTCCTATTAAGGGCATGAAAAACAAAACAGTAGGTTTAAGGTCTACTGTTTCTGCAAGCACCTTTGTATATGCAAATTCCCAGACATCTTGATTCATTCCCAAAGTAAATTCCAGAGAGAGCAGAGCGTCTGTGTAATCTTTCTTACCATCCCTCACTGTACTTTCCCAGTCCTAAAAAATTTGGAGTTTTTATGTCAAACAGCATAGGAGAGAAAAAGAAGAAGTAGATAGTTTTCTGAGCACTCTGGTGGGAGCAAGCCTTAAAAATTCTGCAATTAAGTACAATAGTAGTTAATTGCATGGGGTTTGAAGGCTCATTCCATATACTAGCTGTATGACTTGGGGCAAGTTTCTCTCTGTACTTTATTTTCTTCAGCTGTTTGATGTAGTTATAACAGTACCTGTCTCCTAAGATACAGTTTGTGAGACTTAAATAAATCTGTACATGCTTAGATCAGGGTCTGGTATAAGGTGAACTTTATTTAAATATTTGCTATTAATGCTGCCTAAGGAAACCTCTACAGGAAAGAAGAATCCAGATATCAGAATATGAAATATAAGTGGCAACCCTTTTGGGCATGGAGAAGAGCATTGGGCGGACCTACAAGGACAAAAATTCAGATTATACCCATTTTTCAAGCTACACTTAGCTAAGAGTTTTCCCCAGTTCCTAAGAAGGAATTCAAAATTAGCAACAGCAACTCACTGAGTGCGGCAAGAGTTTTGCTCATGTTAACGGCATAGAAAACCATATCTGCTTCTTCCTCCGCTATAAAGAGTGGTTGCTCCTTCTAAAGCACTTTTGTTTAATTCTCATATAACTCTTTATTAGAGAGCCCTCAAATCCCTGAACTGGTGGGGATTATGTGAACAGTGTGGCTGCAGTGTGCACCTTCCGGGAGGTGACCGAGACGAGCAGCGCCTAAGAGACCCGGCTCAGCAGAGCTCATTTCTGCGGACTGCATTATGACCGGCGCTGAGAAGATAGTTCAGGCAGGTCACTTTCATATTCACAAAATAGTTTCTCTGAAATTAGAAACTCAAGACACAGAAGTTCTATTCTTACCGCTGCCATTGCTACTTTCTGAGAACAGGCAACGGATTGTCTATGATTCTGTTTGTTCCTTGGGTGAATTTCTCATCCCGATTGTCATGGCCTCCAAGTTTGAAAAGTCTGAGTGGAGGACGGCTCCTGTGGCTCAGTGGGTAGGGTGCCGGCCCCATATACCGAGGATAGTGGGTTCAGGCCCAGCCCCAGTCAAACTACAACAAAAAACTAGCCAGCCGTCGTGGCGGGCACCTGTAGTCCCAGCTATTCGGGAGGGTGAGGCAGGAAAATCGCCTAAGCCCAGGAGTTGGAGGTTGCTGTGAGCTGTGACACCACAGCACTCTACTGAGGGTGTTTACAAAGTGAGACTCTGTCTCTTAAAAAAAAAAAAAAAGAAAAGTCTGAGTGGAAAACTAAGTCACTAAGAAAACTATTAACTAGTCCTTTTGAAATGATTCCATGCATATTTTAGTTTCCATTTAAGAGAGTGGTTAAAATCTTGCAATATCTTACTAGGAAAAAGTTATAGCACATTTCTACAGAGATTTTTTTGGAATATTAATAAAATTTCTATCGTATATTTGTGAAAGGTGGCCTTACTACTAACCTACTTGACAGAGGAAAATATCCAGCAGAGAGTAAGGAAACTAAATTCATAGCCCATGATTGCCCCATTAAAAAGAAAACTCATGACAAAACTACCCCCTTGGTTTTGTTTAATTAAACACCTGTGGATTAACTTGTTATCTCTATGAGTTTAGTTTTCTCAGCCTTGAAGAGTTCTAAGCAGATAGCAGGGGCAGGAGCTCCCCACTCCCCTCTCTGCCTCAGTTCCTGCTAAAAACCAGATTCCAAGGACTTTTAAGCTGATCTAACAGAGAAAGGAGAAAAATAAAGAATACCTGCAACAACTTCATAGTCATGTCTATTATGAGTCTGCTAACCAGAGGAAAATAAAAAGAGCCCTTTTTACCCTTTAAAACCACTGAGGCACTTTTCAGCTTCTCCTCAGGGTCCTGGTACTCCCCCCATAAATAGAATAAAGTCTTAACAAAAAGTTACAAATATAATAAGAACAAAAGACATTGCTTTACAACTTGATATTTTACTCAAATTTGTTAAAATATGAAATAATAGATTATTATTATGAGATTTTAAGAGATTTATAAATACCTCTTGTTTCTTTAGCCATGGGATAAGTAAAAAACATATAAAAAGTCCAAAGTTAAAAAAAATTGTCTTGTTTCTGTCTGTCTCCCCCATTTCCCAGCAAGATCCTTCAGGCTAGGAACTGTGTCTGGTTGATCCTTGTCATCTCAGAACTTAAAACAGCATGTGGCACAAACTAAGTGCTCAACGAATGCCCATTCCATCTTGTTGACTCTACTGGGCAGTATTTATCACCTTGAATTGGTAGCATTGGTAGAATTCAGCGCCAGGATGAGCGTTCCACACTGTAATTCATTGCTAATACAACATGTCAAGCTGGCCTGACTAACAGACACCACTAGCTATCCCATGGTGAAGGACGCAGGCACCTACCTGCCATAAGAATCCAGAGTTCCAAAGATTTGAATTGTGCATGGGTGGTTTTTCTCTTCTGGAGTCCCCAATTACAGAGGCAGAGGTGACATTCTTCTCTGTCAGACTTCTAAAATAAATAACGTGGGTGACATGTGATCTCAGAATCCTACCTGGTTTTCATGAGCAAGAGTCTTGAAAGGGCCAAATAGTAATAGAAATTTGGCTATACTTACTTCACCCTTTTGCCTAAAAACTCATTTTCCTTCCAATTTTCATGTTAGAAAATAAATATTTAGTGGTATATCCCATAAAATAGTATTTCAAAACTTATACAAATGCAGTGTTTTAGCTTTTTGAAAGTTATTTCAAGGCGCACCTGCAGGGCATGTTTATTATCCTCATTACCGGAATAGACTCTGGAAACAGATCACTTGCCTGACCAGCTGTACTCGAGTCAGAGTGCAAAGATCAGCCCTCTGAGGGGTTGTGGGTGAAAGTTTCTACCTGGTATCCATTCCTAATTGCACGACTTTGGTCAAGAAATATTTGACTCATTATTGGTTTAGGTTTAGGTAAATTGAAGATAATCAGTTTCAACTTGCATGGCAGCCTTAATCTCTTGGTTGTGGTTTCCTGAAGCACTGTGTTGAGGAGGATTTTTTTTTCTTTATGACTCAGAAAGGCTGATAATTGAGGACTTTTAAGGCTATGTCTGATGACTCAGCCTTATCTGTTAAGGGCATTCCAGGGAGGGGTGTTGATATGGAACAGCCATTTTTTGGTTATCCTGTTCTAAACTAATTTTAATGTATTTTCTAGCTCTAAAGGTCTAATTCGGTTTATAAACATGCCAATATATTGATGACATATTATCAATAAAAAATTGTCATTTTTGTGTGTACATATTTTAGCATAGAAAGGTTCTAGAAAAATATTTATTGAATTGTTATGCGATAATTTCTGTGTGTTTGAAATAAGGATGTTTAGGTAGTTTTATCTTTAATTTTCTAACTTCTCGTAAGTGATCATGTATTGCTTTTGTAATAAAACCATAAAACTTTTAACAAATGTCTGTAAACAAATACTTAAATACGTTTGCAAGTTACGTATCTTTTTTTTTTTTTTTTTGACAGAGCCTCAAGCTGTCACCCTGGATAGAGTGCTGTGACATCATAGCTCACAGCAACCTCCAATTCCTGGGCTCAAGCGAGTCTCCTGCCTCCGTCTCCCAAGTAGCTGGGACTACAGGCACTCACCACAATGCCCGGGCCATTTTTTTTTTTTTTTTTTTTTTTTTGGTTGCAGCCATCATTGTTGTTTGGCAGGCCCGGGCTGGATTCGAACCCGCCAGCTTAGGTGTACATGGCTGGCACCTTAACCTGTTGAGCCACAGGTGCTGAGCCGCAAATTACATATCTTATTACGTATTAAATAAATTGTGTTAGATGAATCAGTTATTGTGGCAAAATAAATCTAATAGATATTACCAATAATACTTTTTGTGTAAACTTAATACTAGCTGCTCCCCAAGAAAAAATTTTATTAACTTTAATAATTGAAAATAATTATGCATGTATCTAGGAAAATTTCCATCAGTAAAAAAGATTATAGGATTAAAAATAATCTTCCTCCCAACCAGAATTATCAGTCTTCCTCTCAAAAATAACTAACTACAATTATTGATTTCCTTCATATCATTACAAAATAATGATATATAAGTATGTGTATGCTACATATTATGTTATACATTCTGTGTAATGTGTATTCACAATATAAATTACAAAAATATATAAAATGTTGTATATTTTTATTTACTTTACTTGATACTACATATTGGAGTTCTTTTCCTATCATCCCGTTTAGTTGTACTCCATTCTTTCTATGGACCGCACCATATTCCATTTTATGGATGAAACACAGTTTGTTCAATTAGTCTCCTGTTCATTGACACTTAATGTTTTCCAAAATTTTTTAGCTATTTTACTAAACAATGTTGTCTTGGCCAGGTGGCTCACGTCTGTAATCCTAGCACTCTGGGAGGCTGAGAAGGGAGGATCCCTTGAGCTCAGGAGTTCGAGACCAGCCTGAGCAAGATTGAGACCACATCACTACTGAAAATAAAAAAATTAGTTGGGCATAGTGATGGGTACCTACAGTTGAAGCTACTAAGGAGGCTGAGGTA
Source organism: Perodicticus potto (assembly GCA_963574655.1). Classification (NCBI taxonomy): domain Eukaryota; kingdom Metazoa; phylum Chordata; class Mammalia; order Primates; family Lorisidae; genus Perodicticus; species Perodicticus potto. The sequence goes on from CAUYRH010139680.1 coordinate 7,319, forward strand.
GGAGAATCACTTAAACCTGGGAGTTTGAAGTAGTTGTAAACTAGGCTGATGCCATGGCACTCTAGCCTGGGCAATGGAGTGAGACTCTACTTCAAAAACAAACAAACAAACAAAGAGCAAAACAAATAAACAATGCTGTCGTGAGTAGAGTTATACACACAGTAGAACTTCACAGCTGGCCACCTTCCTATACTGACACCTCCTTAAGTTGACCTATTTTCATAGGCCAGACATGCACCACATGGACATATCAGTACAGTAGGTCTAGTTCCTTATGTTGACCACCTCCATATTTTATTTTTTTATTTTTATTTTTTTTTTTGAGACAGAGTTTTACTATGTCACCCTTGGTATAGCACCATGGCTTCATAGCTCACAGCAACCTCAAATTCTTGGGCTTAAGCAATTCTCTTGCTTCGGCCTCCCAAGTAGCTGGGACTACAGGCACCTGCCACAATGCCCGGCTATTTTTTAGTTGCAATTGTCTTTGTTGTTTGGCAGGCCTGGGCTGGATTCGAACCCACCAGCTCTGGTGTATGTGACTGGCACCTTAGCTGCTTGAACTACAGGCATGGAGCCACCACCTCCATATGTTGACCAGTTTTTTACGCTCTTCTGGGTGGTCAACTTACTGAGGTTCTACTATATATCTTTTATTTTTAAAAATGAAAAAGAGACCCCTTTTTTAAATTCGTAACTCACTCTCTACATGCAGACAGTATTGCACAAATTACAAGTGGATCAACAATTATATTAATGATACAAACTCATGAGCGTTTACATAAAACTACCACTCTAGGGTTTGGTGCATTGTGAGCCAGGTATTTTAGTGAATAAAAACAAACAAAAGAACTCAGCTACTCAAATTCATGAGAATCATCTTTAGGGAAAATATACATGTCATCTCACAGAATATTTAATATGTCAAACCCAGGAAAATCGGTAACTAAGTGTCAAAAGGAACACTTTAAAATATTGATGACAAAAATGTGAGGTTAAAATATTGTTTAAAAACTTCAGCAATTGGAACCAGAAAGTGGAACCGGAAAGTGTGCGCATATTGGGAATTTTAAGAGAAGACCCCCATGGTTTCCTTCACAATTCTGACTACATTTCCAGTAATTCTGCGTTGCTACAATGTCTTCCCTGGTAGTATAAACCATTGTTTCAAAATTTAAAGAAACAGGATGGTAATTCCAATAAAAGAGTTTTAATAAAATAAGATTCTTCTCACTCAAAATAAAAGTAATATGATCTTCATCAAATTAAAAAGAAATTCTATCAGATGTTGACCAGAAAAAAAGCCAGATCACCATTTATCGTAACAGATTGCCTCAAAGGGGACAGCACTAGGAAGGGGAAAGTGGTGGAGTTCCCACTCACCCCCGAGGGGAAACAAAAACCCATCGACCTCCTCACATACAGAACTGAGAGGGGTGGGCTGAATGGTTTTTAAGAGACTTTTCAACTAAAAGAATCAAAGTCTGCCCGAGACCCCATTTTGAGTGGACTTTTAGGGTGGCAAATAAAATGAATTTAGAAACAAGTGGATCAAGTATTTCAAGAAAATCCTTTGTCAGTACTGTTAAAGGGCATGCAAATTTATATCCGACAATGAAATTTTTGATAAAAATGTAAACAGGCTATGCCAAAATTGGGTGAAAAAATAACACACCACCACGTTACTAGCAGCAGACTTCTTGTTTCTGAATTTAGGAGACACCAACCTAATTGGGAAAAATGCAGGGGGAGATGCACATTCAAGCCATTCAGTCCATTTTATGAACAGACTGACAGGTGCCCAGAAAGGCAAATCCAATAAAACTGACTCTAAAAGAAAGGATGCAAGCGAGAGTTAAGTAAGTGCAGGGTAGGACTTCTCTCTTTACCACAAAAGAAAAATAATCCAAAGAAAGTGATGGCATTTCATCTTTTGTCCCCTACAGAGAATCCAAATATCACTTTTTCCTGAATCTAACACACTAGCTTCATTTCCAAAATGCATCACTTTATTTACCTTACAAGGCAGCCACGGAGTCAGGTGACAGTCGCATGATTTCTTCAGTAAGCCCCAAGGCATCCCTGAGTGTTGCTGGAGCTCATAGCCAAAAGGAGTCCTGAAGTTTCAGATATTAAAGCTTTCCTTACAGCCACAAGTTCCTTTGATGTTCAAGTTGTTAAACAGAAACTCACTGGATAATTTGTCTTCTACATAGCCCATTTCTGTTCCTAGAAGTGTTAGCTCTGCTTTCTTTCCAATGAATACTCTCACTCTGTCTCGAACAACTTCTTCATCAGAATCTCCTTTTGTTTTTGTATATTCTAGAGTATAAGAAAGGCCATTACACTCTCTGGTTTGGACTCCGACTTTCGCACCTATGTGTTCAGGCTTATCTTCAAGAAGTTGTTTTATCTTGTTCACTGCTAAAGGTGTCAGGGTGAGGGTGGCCCGGGTGGGCTGCAGCTTCTGCTTGCTCACAGCCAGGGCAGTGGCCTGGACTAAAGAAGCTGACATCTTCACCATCCCGGTGCCTCGGTGCCTCAGGCTGGAGGTCAGCAACCTCAAACTCTCTCCATGGGCACAGCGGGTGCATTGACGCCACACGCTCCAGAGCATGGTGTATGGCCCCATACTGTGCAGGCCCCCCTACTATATATCTTTGAGTATATTTGGGAGTATTTCTAGAAGATAAATGCCTAGAAGCAGAATTGTTAGGTAAAAAGTAAGAGCATTCAAAATGTCGATGGATGTTTTTCAGATCACTCCCCCAAACAAGTTGTACCAATTTACATCCTCACTAATCATGTACAAGAATGCTAGTTTTATTAAATCCATGGCAATATGATATATTATTAAACTTACATTTGTTTTTTATCTATCAGCCATTTCATTAGGTTCTTATTAAGAAATTTAGAACACCAATTTGTGAAAATGAATGCCATTTGTCAGGGCAAACACAGACCAAGGTAGCCCTGGAGCTAATAGTCTTCAGTTTCAGTAAAATTTACTAGTCCACAGCTTTTTGATCCACTTTGTGCTGTTACCTTGTATTTCTCTTCTGCTTTGGTGAGGATCTCATCTTCCCAACGTCTGGGCTTCCACAGCTGTTGCTGCTTGAAATAAGCAGCAGTAAGAGCTGCAGGAATTTAACATTACCAATGTCAATTTTTGTGGAGGTGGCAATGACAAATTTCTGGTGTGTCCTTCCTAGAGCAACTCTACTGAGGGCCAGAGGGCCAGTCAAGAGCAGTAAGCCATCACCCAGCTGCTTCTGCCCCTGTGGCACTGGCGAGGATGATGAGAATGGGGCAGGGTGTGTGTGTGTGTGTGAGAGACAGAGAGACAAGAATGGTCTGGGGAGTATGACGAGAATGTTCCCAGGGAGGGGACAAGAACATCCGGGGAGCATGAGGAGAACGGTCCCACGGAAGATGGCAGGAATGGTCCCAGGGAGGGTGAGGAGAACGTCCAGGGAGGGTGACAGGAACAGTCCCAGGGAGGGTGAGGAGGGTGGTCCCAGGGAGAATGACCTGACCATCCTGAGGAGGCTGAGGAGAAAGGTCCCAGAAAGGATGAAGAGAACAGTTCTGGGGAGTATGAGGAGAACATCCAGGGAGGGCGACAGGAACGGTCCCAGGGAGGGTAATTAGAACAGTCATGCTCCCAGGGAGGGTGACGGGAATGGTCTCAGGGAAAATGAGGAGAATGTCCAGGGAGGGTGACGGGACCAGTCCTGGGGAGGGTAATTAGAACAGTCACGGTCCCAGGGAGGGTGATGGGAATGGTCCCAGTGAGGATGAGGATAACAGTCCCAGGGGAGCATGAGGAGAACATCCAGGAGGGTGACAAGAATGGCCCTGGGGAGGGTGAGGAGAACAGTCTGGGGAGGATGAGGAGAACGGTCCCGGGGAAGGTGAGGAGAACGGTCCCGGGGAGGGTAAGGAGAACGTCGGGGGAGGATGAGGAGAACGTCCTGGGGAGGGTGAGCAGAATGGTCCCGGGGAGGGTAACCGAGATGATCCTGGGGAGAGTGAGGAGAATGGTCAGGGCAGGATGAGGAGAATGGTCCCAGGGAAGGTGACGGAGATGGTCATGGGGAGGATGAGGAGAACCGTCCAGGGAGGGTGAGGAAAACTGTTCCAGGGAGAATGACGGGCCCGGGGAGTATGAGGAGAATGTCCAGGGAGGGTGACGAGAATAGTCCTGGGGAGGATGAGGAGAACGTCCAGGGAGGGTGACAGGAACGGTCCTGGGGAGGGTGATTAGAACAGTCACGGTCCTGGGGAGGGTGATGGGAACGTCCCGGGAAGGTGAGGAGAACGGTCCCGGGGAGGGTGAAGAGAACGGTCCCCGAGAAGGTGAGGAGAATGGTCCCAGGGAGGGTAACGAGAACGTCGGGAGAGGGTGAGGAGAACGTCCGGGAGGGTGACAAGAACAGTCCCAGGGAGGATGAGGAGAACTGTCCCAGGAGGGTGACGAGAACGGTCCCGGGAGACTAGATCGCAGTTTTCCTGGGTGCGCACTGTGGGGGTTTGCGGCAGTGCAACAGCTCTGGGGACATCTTTGTTGGGATAATAACTGGACATTTTCTGAAGTTTAACCACCGGTACTAGCATTGGTACCTACCCACTGGTTTTGTAACAGTCTCGAGGATTTTCTCTTCTTTTCAATCTTGGATTTGGCCGCCGTACATTTCCTTTTATACGTTGGCTTTCTGGAATACCTGACAGATCTGAAATACCCGCCGATTCCTCTGACCAGGACGGGGTTCCCGCTGTGGTGGGGCTTCCCGCACTCGCCTTCTTGCCCCAGGTTTCTCCTCTTTAGCATCCAGCTCTTCAATTTCTAACCTGCCTTCTCTCAAGAAGGGAAAAAGAACTCACAACTTGAATTTTAATTTACAGATGAGGTGAAAAATGGTGACCCATTATCATTGGTATTGCATTGATTGGGAGTAATGTGATATCTGTGGAAATATTTATATATCATATTCTGGAAACTGCCGGTTACCGTTAATTCCCAATTTTTCTACTGCCTGTGTGTGTGGTTTTTGTTGTTGTTGTTTCGTTTGGTTTTCTTCTGTTTGCTAAGTGTCCTGCCAGAAATGGTTACTGAGTTAACAGATAAAAGGGGGAAAGAAGGCTGACCAGAGGCAGCTTTCACCAGAAGCTCCCATCCAGAAGGAGAAAAACTGGACTGAAGTGAACTCAGAGAAGTTGAAATTAGGGGGTTGAACACAAGAAGAAATCAAGGCTCCCAACATCCCCACTGAGACAAACTTCCAGGAAGAGAAAGAAGAAGGAAGAGAACAGAGAACAGGTCAGGGGTGACTAGACTGCAGGTGCCTAGTACGACACCCCAGCAGGGGGTCTGCCACCGCTTTCTGCCAGCCCTGAACAGAGGACCTCTCACCTCACCCCATGGGAGAGAGCCATGAAGTGTCAGTTCTCTTGTACCTGGGAATTTCCTCCTCTGGGCCCCCAATCCTGCCCGGCATGAAAATGAACAAATTTTCTCTTAGCTGCCTTGTGCCCACAATACTACTATCTCCTCCCTGCCCAACAGACCTGCAAAGGCCTGCTGCTCAGCGCCCAGCAGATGGAGTGCCAGCCCAGACAGCCTGGAAGATCGTGCCCGACCCCCAGGCACAGGAAAGGTAAAAGAAGGGAGGATTTCAGAGGCCACTTTCTCCCTTGCCATAACCAGCTGGATCTTTAACTGGTCAGGGGAGTTGGGCCTTGCCCCCCAGTGTGTCAGGAAGGACCTCTGTGTGATCCTTCAGGGGTGCACCCTACCCACCCACCCCCAGAGGAACTTGTGGCTCAGCTGCACTGACTTTGGCTGAAATGGTCCCTCCTGAACCTTGCTCCTGTTAGCAGAGACCTTTCCCCTGCACTCTGGAGTGGCTCTGGCCTCTGTGCCTGGTGACCCTTTGGCTCCCTTCCTTTGGCTTGGAGACACACAGTCCTACCCTCAGGCCACCCAGCCCAGGAAGATCTGACCTGGGGTCAGATCACCTCCCCCAGCCACAGGTAACAGCCTCATTGTATCCAATCTGTAGCCAGGACTCTAGCAAAAACAAACAAACTAACTAAAACCACCCAACAACATGGCTTTTTGAATTTGTTTACTTGCAATGGGCCTTTGTGTCAGAGTTGGTGGGAACAATTGGGACAGGCCCTGGATGTCCCACCTCTAGCTTCTATTGATGGGGGAGGACCCAGCATTGGACTCTATTATAACAGGGACTCCAGGCAAAAACTGTGGATCTTAGAAGCAATGTGGAACAAAGAAGCAATGGACTTAAACACAACCCTAGAACAAATGGGCTTAACAAACATAATACAGAACATTTTATCCTAATAAAACTAAGTATACATTCTTTTTTTTGAGACAGAGTCTCAAGCTGTCACCCTGGGTAGAGTACCGTGGCATCACAGCTCACAACAACCTCCAACTCCTGGGCTTAAGTGATTCTCTTGTCTCAGCCTTCCAGGCACTGGCCACAATGCCTGGCTATTGTTTTGGTTGTAGTTGTCATTGTTGTTGGGTTGGCCCGGGCTGGATTCAAACCTGCCAGCTCCGGTATATGTGGCTGGCACCCTAGCCGCTGAGCTACAGGTGCCGAGCTGAGTATAAATTCTTTTTCATCAGCCCACAGATCATTGTCCAAAATTGATCATATCTTAGAGCATAATCAAACCTCAACAAATAGTTTGTTGTTGTGTTCTCCTTGTGTCTTCTCAGGCCATCACAGAATAAAAGTAGAACTCAACTTCAAAGAAATCTTCACCAGCCTGAGCAAAAAGACACCCTGTCTCTACTAAAAATAGAAAACCTAGCCAGGTGTTATGGTGGGTGCCTGTAGTCCCAGCTACAGTCTCAGCTCAGGAGGCTGAGACAAGAGGATTGCTTGAGCCCAAGAGTTTGAGGTGGCTGTGAGCTTCTTTTTTTTTGATGACGGAGTCTCACTTTGTCACTCTGGTGGAGAGCTGTCGCATCATAACTCACAGCAACCTCAAACTCTTGGGCTCAAGCAATTCTTTTGTCGCAGCCTCCCAAGTAGCTGGGACTACAGTTACCCACCACAACATCCGAATATTTTTTTTTAGAGACAGGGTCTTGCTCTTGCTCGGGCTGGTCTCAAACCCCTGAGCTCAGGCAATCCACCTGCCTTGGCCTCCCAGAGTGTTAGGATTACAGACACTAGCCACTGCACCCAGCCTCATCTGATCTTTAATAAGCCAAACAAAAGCATGCACTGGGAAAAAGAATCTCTAATAAATGGTGCTGAGAGAATACTGAAATTAGATGTACCTCTCAGCAGTGAGACTTGACTTTCACTGGATAAAGGATTTAGATTTAAGACATGTAACGACAAGCTCCTAGAGGATTGGCTCCAATAGCTCAAGCAGCTAGGGCACCAGCCACATAAACTGGAGATGGTGGGTTTGAATCCAGCCCGGGGCCACCAAACAATAATGATGATAACTCCAACCAAAGAAAAAGTAGCTGAGCGTTGTGGTGGGTGCCTGTAGTCCCAGCTACTTGAGAGGCTAAAGCAAGAGAATCACTTAAGCCCAAGAATTTGAGGTTGCTGTGAGCTGTGATGCCGGGGCACTCTACCCAGGGCGACAGCTTGAGACTCTGTCTCAAATAATAATAATAATAATAATAATAAGCTCCCAGAGGAAAATATGGGAAAAACTCTTGCCGCTATTGGCTTAAGAAAGTATTTTATGACAAAGGTCCCCTTGGTAATTGCAGTGACACAAAAAATAAATAAGTGGGACATGATCAAGCTATAAGGCTTCTGCACAGCCAAGGATATAACAATTAAAGCAAACAGACAACCTTCAGAATGGGAGAAGATATTTACATGGTATGAATCTGACAAAGGGTTGATAACCAGAATTTACAGAGAATTCAAATTAATCAACAAGAAAAGAGCAAGCAAACCCATTTATAAGTGAGCAAGACTTGAACAGAAACTTCTCTGAAGATGATGGACAAATGGCCAACAAACACATGAAAAAATGCTCTTCATCCCTAATCATCAGAGAAATGCAAATCAAAATCACCCTAAGATATCATCTAACCCCAATGAGACTAGCCCACATCAAAAAATCCCAAAGCTCCAAATGCTTGTGTGGATGTGGAGAGAAGGGAGCACTTTTGCACTTCTAGTGGGATTTCAAACTAATACAATCTCTGTGGAAAGAAGTGTGGAGACTTCTCAGAGCTAAAAGTAGATCTTCCATTTGATCCCAGAATTCCATTACTAGGTATCTACCCAGAAGAACACAAATCATTTTATCACAAGGACATTTCCACTAGATTACTTATTGTAGCTCAATTCACAATTGCTAAGATGTGAAAGCAACCCCAGTGCCCATCAACCCATGAATAGATTAACAAACTGTGGTATATGTATACCATGGAATACTATTCAGCCATTAAAAAAAGATGGAGAGGTCGGGCAGGGTGGCTCATGCCTGTAATCCTAGCACTCTGGGAGGCCAAGGTGGGTGGATTGCTTGAGCTCACAAGTTCGAGACCAACCTGAGCAAAAGTGAGACCCCATCTCTACCAAAAATAGAAAAACTGAGGCAAGAGGATCACTTGAGTGTCACGACCGCATAAATGATCATGTGAAACGCTGCAAGAGGTGAGGCTAACCATAGGTGCAGGATAGCCCTGAGCACTTCTCACAGAGTTCTTTTATTGAGAAGATATAAAATAGGTGGAAAGATTACTAAGCTAAGACATGAAGACATGCAGGGGTTGCGCGCCTGGGGAAACAATCTCATAGGTGCCAACAGAGTATGAACTCAAGGAAATGATCTTCACAGGTGGTAAGGAAATGATCTCCAAAATACTAAATGCAATTTTTCTCCACTAATCCTTCAAGGAACTGTCATAAAATGCTTAATGTTTAACATCAGCCTTACTACTGCAGGACTGAACTTTGCTCCTTGGGGATTACTGAGTTACTTGGTGGCTTGCCTTCCAAGTCACAAGACAGTTCCAGGCTTGCCAGGAGAATGTCTTGTTCTCAGTAATTCCTCAGATGAGTTATGATATTGGTGACTGTTGTAGTAAGTATGATGTTTAATCCTCTATACTTGAGCCCAAGTTGGAGGTTGCTGTGAGCTATGATGCCATGGTACTTTACCCAGGGTAACAGCTTGAGTCTCTGTCTCAAAAAAAAAAAAAAAAAAAGATGGAGACTTTACATCTTTTGTATTTTCCTGGATGGAGTTGAAGAACATTCTCCTAGATAAAGTATCACAAGAATGGAAAAGCAAGTATCCAACGTATGCAATAATAAATATGAAACCAATAGATAAACAACAACACACCCACATGAGAGAAAAACATAAGTGTATTCAAGTGAGGGGTGGGAAAAGCAGAAGAGGACGGAGGATTGGTAAGCTCTCACCTAATGTGTACAATGTAATGGTATACAGCACACACCCCTGGGTGAAGGGCTCAACTACAACTTGAACTTTACCTTAGACACAGAAACAATGCAGCATAATCATTTGTACTCTCATATTAATCTGAAATTAAGCAGAAAAGGTTAAAACTAAACTAAAATAAATAGGCTGGGCATGGTGGCTCATACCTGTAATCCTAGCACTCTGGAAGGCTGAGGCGGATGGATTGCCTGAGCTGAGCAAGAGCAAGACCTGATCTCTACTAAAAATAGAAAAACTAAGGCAAGAGGATTGCTTATGTCCAAGAGTTAGAAGTTGCTGTAAGCTATGATGATGCCATGGCGCTCTACCCAGGGTGACAGAGTGAGACTCTGTCTCTAAATAAATAAATAAAACTAGTTTCTCATAAGTTATTTGTCACTGATATTTTCAAAAACATAGATTCAATTCCACTTAATTCAACATTAATCTATGGGAAGCTTTCTGAATACAGAACTATACATTCTGGGGGGAGAAAAAGATTAACCGGATAAAAGGTCTGCTGCAGAGAGCTCACAATTTAATAGAGAAAATGAAAACAAAAAGACATCCTTTTAAGATATTATAAAGCTATAGGAAAGCATAAGAGGTGCAAGGGACTACTTTAAATAGATGGCCCAGGAAGGCTGAACAGGTGTGACGTGTCCTTGAAGGATGGATACATTTGTTACAGGGTTGCTATGACAACGTATGTACCGCAAACTGGGTGCCTTAAAATAGCAGAAACTCATTGCCTCTCGCTTCTCAAGGCTAGAAGTCCAAAATCAAGGTGTTGAAAGGGCTAGGCCCTCTCTAGTCTCTGGTAGAATCATTCCTTGCCACTCCACGGTCCAGAGGTGGCCGTCAGTCCTCACTGTCCCTTCACTTGCTGCTGCTTCAGTCCAGTCTCTGTCTCGGTCATGTGGCTGTCTTCACAGCATCTTCCCTCTGTCGGTGTTCAGGATTAGAACCCTCCCTATCATCTTAACTATCATCTGCAAAGACCAAATAAGTGCGTTCACAGGTCCCGGGGGTCAAGACTTCATCATATCGTTTGGAGGGATACAGTCCAACCTGTGACAGTGGGTGAGATTTCAACTGGAGAGAATGGGGTGTGGGGGAAGCTGGCGGAGGGCAGGCATCCCAGGAGAGCAAAAGAGGAGTAAAGACTTATCAGGAGGAAATACGGAGTATGTGCAGACATCAGATACTTCGTTCAGTCTTGTGAGAGCATTCTGCAAGTGAGGGGGCTGCTGGACAGGAGCTAAAATAGTTTGCTCTCCAGGGAAAGGGCAGCCATAGAAGCTTTGCATCAGAGAGTACGGTCATTAGTGCCACCAAGAGATTACTTCCCTAACCTGTGTGCAGGATGGACTGGATGGGACAGTTGGGAAAGGCAGGAAGACAAGAGAGGAAACCATCGCCCCTGCTGCAGAGAGGTCAGACAGCAAACCTTGACCTTCAAAACATGGGGTTCATCTTGAACAGGCATTCATCCTCATCCTCAGATTCTCTACCATTGGGGTAAAAAAGGGCTGCTTGCGCCTGATTTATAAATTCCCACCGTCCAGACAGATCTCTTCTCCCCATCAGAAAAATTGCTTGAAATATACTCCCATTTCTCTTCTTCTAACTTTGTTGCTTTGTGAGTTGTGATATTGTACATGGTTGCTTTATGAGTTGCAATGTTGTACTTTGCTAAAAATTATGTGTTGCTTGTTTGAAAAGAGGCTTTTTACCCAGCCTTTCTTTCTGCCATTTTCCTTAGCATTTTCATATTCACCAAAGCGTCCTGAACCAGAAAATGAAATTTAAAGTGTCTTCTCCTTTAAGCTCTTAAGAGCTGTCCAACATCTTTTCCTCAAAAGAGTGTATAAAAGTGGGTTAATGGCTGAATTAAGCGGGGCCAGCCAGGCAGGTATTGTCCGCATCTGCAGAGGAAGAGTCCCGCTGTTTACCATTGTGCTTGCTTACACTTAGGTAGGAGCTCCAACAACAAAAGAAAAGAAAAGTCACCAGAAATAGATGAAAGGTGCTATTGTATGCAGGAGCAGAGGTGTGGTGCTTGTTTCAAAATGTTCTGTTTTCTGCTCAGAGGAGGAGAGGGGCTGGGTAAGTATGCGGCACCAGTCATGCTCTCTGAATAGTGTTATGACTATAACATAATATCTGGGGCTCTTCCTCTTGAGATGCTCACATATCTTTAGAATCTTCTTGGGTCTTATTTTCATGTTTTATCTTTCTCAGTAATTGACTTTCTTTTTTTTTTTTTTTTTTTTTTTTTGAGACAGAGCCTCAAGCTGTCACCCTAGATAGAGTACTATGGCATCACAGCTCACAGCAACCTCCAATTCCTGGGCTCAAGCGAGTCTCCTGCCTCCGCCTCCCAAGTAGCTGGGACTACAGGCACCCGCCACAACGCCCGGCCATTTTTTGGTTGCAGCTGTCATTGTTGTTTGGCGGGCCCGGGCT
>CAUYRH010139682.1:0-19954 GCA_963574655.1 Perodicticus potto
AGTGATCCTCCTGCTTTGGCCTCTGAAAATGCTGGAATTATAGGCATGAGCCACCACACTTGGCCCTCTCTTAATGTTTAAAAAATTTTTACATTTTTTGGTCATATGGTATATAAAGTGAAAACATAATTTTGGCCAATATTCCATGTGTAATCTATTTATTTATTTATTTATTTTAGAGACAGAGTCTCACTATATTGCCCTGGATAGAGTGCTATGGCGTCACAGCTCACAGCAACCTCCAACTCCTGGGCTTAGGTGATTCTCTTGCCTCAGCCTCTCGAGTAGCTGGGACTACAGGCGCCCTCCACAAGGCCTGGCTATTTTTTTTGTTGTTGTTGTTGCAGTTTGGCTGGGACTGGGTTTGAACCCACTGCCCTCGGCATATGGGGCCAGGGCCCTACTCACTGAGCCCCAGGTGCCGCCCATGTAATCCATTTATGAAAAAAGTTGTTTTGTATTTCTAGAGCTAAATGTGAATCTGTTTAAATTTTAACAATAATCAAACCGTAGCTAATTATACAATTTTCCACAACTAAATAGTTCTTTCTTTCTTTTTTTCTTTATTTTTTTCCTTTCTTTTCTTTCCTTTCTTTCTTGAGATAGGATCTTGCTCTGTTGCCCAGGCTACACTGCGACCTCAAACTCCTGGATTCAAGTCATCTCCAGCCTTAGCCTACTGAGTAGCTAGGACTACAGGTGCATGCCACCTTGCCTCAGTAATTTTTTATTATTTTGTAGAGATAGGGTCTTTGCTATATTGTTTAGGCTAGTCTTGAACTTCTGACTCAAGCAGTCCTTCTACCATAGCCTCCCAAAGTGGTGGGATTACAGGTGTGAGCCATTGTGCATGGCTTAAATTTTCTATATGTTATTAGTAGTTACTCCTTTTAGGCAAATTTATTTTTCCAATATAAGTATATTGAGTATATATTTTTTTCTTTTTGTAACTTCCCCCCCCACCCTCTGAGTATAAATCTTTCTAAAATATATATATTAAAAATAGGGTACTTTGGGCGGCGCCTGTGGCTCAGTGAGTGGGGCACTGGCCCTATATACCAAGAGTGGTGGGTTTGAACCCAGCCCCAGCCCAACTACTAAAAAAACAACAAACTGGGTGTTGTGGCAGGCGCCTGTAGTCCCAGCTACTCGGGAAGCTGAGGCAAGAGAATCGCCTAAGCCAAAGAGCTAGAGGTTGCTGTGAGCTGTGATACTACGGCACCCTAACGAGGGCAACAAAGTGAGGACTCTGTCTCAAAAAAAAAAAAAGTACCCCATTTTTTGAGATAGAGTATCAAGCTGTCACCCTGCATAGAGTGCTGTGACATCATAGTTCACAGCAACTTCCAACTTGGGCTCCAGTGATCCTCTTGCCTCAGTTTTTCTATTTTTAGTAGATATGGCATCTCGCTTTTTTGCTCAAGCTGGTCTTGAACCTGTGAGTTCAGGCTATCCACCTGCCTCAGCCTCCCAGAGTGCTGAGATTACAGGTATGAGGGTACATTTTTTTAAATTTAGAAAACAGGGCGGCACCTGTGGCTCATCGTGTAGGGCGCCGGCCCCATATACTGAGGGTGGCAGGTTCAAACCCGGCCTCAGCTGAACTGCAAAACAGAAAAATAGCTGGGCGTTGCAGCGGGCACCTGTAGTTCCAGCTACCTGGGAGGCTGAGGCAACAGAATCGCCTAAGCCCAGGAGTTGGAGGTTGCTGTAAGCTGTGTGATGCCACAGCGCTCTACGGAGGGCGATAAAGTGAGACTCTGTCTCTACAAAAAAAAAATAAATAAATAAATTTAGAAAATACAGGGAAGTGGAGAAGTGGGTATTAAAAAACAAAAGAAAAAAAGAAAAAATTTAAAATAAATACAGAAAATCCTGATGAAGAATTAATTTAGAAAAACTACTCTCCAAAGATAACCAATGCTAGTTTTTAGATATGGTCTCTGTTGTAGATACTGTGCTGAACTGCTCAGATCTACGGTATTTATCAGAACTTCCTCGCTCCTATACCCAGATAACAGATAACAAGAAATAACATTCTATCTTTTATTTAATCAGAATGTCATCATGAAGGAACCCTGTGACTAAATAATATAGTATTTGTAGTCCACTGGCAAATGATTTCCATTAGCATACTGTGTATGTTAGTATAGAACCAAGAAGCTCCTGTCCCTTTTATGGCTGAAGGCTTTGTTCTGGTCCCCCTTCCCTCCAGAGATTTTAATCTTATGTTTTTGGTTACGTTAGGTAATAGAGTGTGGATGGATTAGTGAAAAGCCATCCCCACAAATAGGGAATGTTTTAATGAAGCATTATTAATGCCTTTTGTTTGCAGACCAAAGGTGATACCATTCAGTGATACCATGTGTTTTCTTCACATGATAGAGGGAAGATGTTGGATTCTCTACTATTGATTGTACTAACGAGCCTGATGCTCATTCTTTTCTATTACAAGTTGAACTGTTATATTATGGGGTTTTAGAGTGAGGGACCTAGCAGGGAAGCTTATTATGCTGGTCATTCACCCTTGGGTTTTTAGGAGTTTTTTTTGCTTGTATGATACAAGCTAAAACATGATTCTGTAATACGTATTTGTGTTTCAAATAATGTATTATTAAATAGAGATTATTTGTAATTTCATAAGAAAGGATATACTTTTGCCTGTATTTTCCCCATCTTTTTCTGTTCTCCTGTATACCCCACCTAAGTAAATCAAAATTTTATGGCATCTCTGGGCACTGTAGCAGTGACTCGGAATGCTCAAAATCTCTGTACTTGGGATTTGTTGTCAAGGTTTTAGTCACACTGAGACTGATGTCTTCTAGAGTATAATAATATTGTGTGAACATGAGACATTCCCTATTCCATTTTTTGAAATGGAAGAAACATTTTCCATTTTTTAGTTAATATGGTATAGGAAAGTGGCTACATATTTATTTTCTAGTTCACTAATTTATGATTTGAAGTATAATATATACATCTGATTTGTTCTATGGATTGTTTAAAATCACTGATCAGCTATTTAATCTTTGGCTATAATTAAATTACTCTCAAACTTCTGACTCTGAAATATAGTTCATCTTAGACAAATTGCTCCCTTTTTTATCTCTGTCCTTTAGAACATGTAAACTGACTCTTGACCCTTTTTCACACATGGGGCCTGGGCCAGCCTTTCTCCCCTCAGGCCCAAGGGTTCTGTAAGCTCTGGTTCTCATCCTAATCAGCCTGCAGGCCCTGTTGATTCACAGCGTAAGCACTAGTTCTGAGTTTTCTCACATGATTAACACAAACAGACAAAACTTTTTATTATGTGCAAATCTAAAACACATGCTAAAATAGAAGAGTATAACAAATCCTCATATACCCATTCCTCAGCTTCTACATCAGCTCCTTACCAGTCTATGTCATCCCCACTCTCCGCCTTTATTGCCCTTCCATATTATTTTGAAGCAAATCCCAGACATACTTTTATTTCATCCCAAATATTTCAGTATGTATCTGTGCAGATTGCACATCCAGTTAATTTTTTATTTATTTTTTTGAGGCAGAGTCTCACTTTGTCACCCTTGGTAGAGTGCCACAGTGTTATAGTTCACAGCAACCTCAAACTCCTGGGCTTAAGCGATTCTCTTGCCTCAGCCTCCCAAGTAGCTGGGACTACAGGTGCCCACCACAACACCTGGCTATTTTTAGAGACGAGGTCTCGCTCTGGCTCAGGATAGTCTTGGACCTGTAAGCTCAGGCAATCTACCTACCTCAGCCTCCCAAGTGCTGGGATTATAGGAATGAGCCGCTGTGCCTGGACGATTTTTTATTTTTTATAGAGACAGAGTCTCACTATGTTGCCTAGGCTGATTTTGAACTCCCCATCTCAAATGATCCTCCTGCTGCAGCTTAACCATCATGCCTGGACCTGATACTTCTTTTAAGTCTTTGTTGATCTATAAGTTTCACTTTTATCTCTTTTTCTTTTCTTTTATCCTTGAAATTAATTTTGGCTGAAAACACTGAGTCATTTTTCCTTTATGGTTTCCCATGCTCTGGCTTTTGCTTATTGTATTGCCATGATGTAGTTTAATGTGTTGCTCTGTAAATTGGTAATTGGATCTAGAGGCTTCTTGTGTGAGTTTTTGAAGGTCTTATGCCTTCGTATATCCTGAGGATATGCCTTAATTTCCTTTTGACTGATGTTTGCCAAGCACATTGATGTACTTGGATAAAAGGGGCTCTTAACAGTGACTATCTTTGTTTTCAGTAGCATGAGATGAGATCTTCTGACACTTGTCTGACTCATAGTACTTTAGAGAATCCAGTCAAAAGTACATAGCTTAGTGTTCATTACCTGCCTTTCAGGTACTAACCTTGGCAGAGTTCCGTGAGCAAAAACTGGCTTAATTATCTGGAATTGGTGTAGTGCCATTACAACTAGGTATTATGATATAGGTAGAAATGTAGGGGTTTCTTTGATGTATCTTATTATGAAGACTCTAAAAACAGAAAACATCAGAACCCTACTAAAACCTAGCCTCCAACATATATTGATTTACTGTAGAACAAAATCCTTCAGTATCTCAGTAACAAAGATCTAATTAATAAGTAATTAGATTCCTGTTAATTTAATGCTGTAGGAATAATCCAACAGCAGAGGTACAATGTAGATATCATAGGTCATCTTTGGAGATTTGCCTTTTTGAAATGACTTGATAGTTGGATATTTCACAAACATTTGGAATATAAATGTATACTTTAAAATTTTTATTTTTAAGGTTCAGGCGCGGAGGCTCACACCTGCAATTCTAGCTCTCTTGAGAGACAGAGGCGAGTGGATTGCTTGAGCTCAGGAGTTTGACACCAGCCTGAGTAAGAGTGAGACCCTGTTGCTAAAAATAGCTGGGCATTGTGATGGGTGCTTGTAGTCCCAGCCTCTCAGGAGGCTGGGGAAGAGGATCACTTGAGCCCAAGAGTTGGAGGTTTCTGTGAGCTATGACACCATAGCATTTTACCTAGGGTAACAGAGTGAGACTCTGTTGCAAAAAAAAAAAAAAAGAAAAGTAAACAATTTTATTTTATTTAATTAATTAATTTCTTTTTTCTTTTTCTTTTTATATAGAGACAGAGTCTTATTTTGTCACCCTCAGTAAAGTGCTATGGCATCACAGCTCACAGCAACCTCCAGCTCTTGGGCTTAGGTGATTCTCTTGCCTCAGCCTCCTGAGTAGCTGGGACCAAATAGTTTTATTTTTAATTGTGGTAGAAAGCACGTAAGTTTTCCCTTGTACAACTAACTTATCTCTGGAACTCTTTTCATCTAGCAAAACTAAAATTTTGTACCCTTTGAACAACAACTCCCTATTCCCCCACCTCCATCCCATGACAACTGCTATTCTATTTTTCTGACTATAATTTGACTACTCTAGGTACTTCCTATAAGTGGAATCACACAGTATTTGTCTTTTTGTGACTGGTTTATTTAATGTAGTGTAATGTTCTCAAGGTTCATCCATGTTGTAACATGTGTCAGAATTTCCTTCCTTTTTTAGACTGAATAATATTCTATTGAATGAATATACCCCCTTTTGTTTACACATCAATGTACTGACTGACATATGGGTTGCCCTTTGGCTATTGTGAATAGTGCTGCTATGAACATGTGTGTACAAGTATCTGTTTGAGACCTGGTTTTTAATTTTGGGTGTCTACCCAGAAGTGAGATTGCTAGATTATATTAGAATCTTGTTTAATTTTTTTCTTTTTTTGAGACAGTGTATCACTTTGTCACCCTGGGTAAAGTGCCGCATCATAGCTCACAGAAATCTCAAACTCTTGGGCTTAAGCAATTCTCTGCCTCAACCTCCTGTGTAGCTGGGACTATAGGTGCCTGCCACAACGTACAGCTCTTTTTTAGAGACAAGGTCTTGCAATCCACCTGCCTCGGCCTTCTAGAGTGCTAGGATTACAGGTGTGAAGCACTGAGCCCAGCTGGATTTTGTTTAATTTTTTGAGCAACCACCATTCTGGTTTCCATAGTGGCTATAGCATTTTACATTCCTACTAATATAGCTTACTGCAACCTCAAGTTCCTGGGCTCAATAGGCCAATATCTCTTGGCCTCCCAAAGTGCTGGAATTACAGACCTGGGTCACTCATAATACTTTGGAGAATCCAGTCAAAAGTACCTAGCTTAGTGTTCATTACCTGCCTTTCAGGTACTAACCTTGGCAGAGTTCCCTGAGCAAAAACTGGCTTAATTATCTGGAATTGGTGTAGTGCCATTACAACTAGGTATGATATAGGTAGAAATGTAGGGGTTTCTTTGAGATATCTTATTATGAAGACTCTAAAAATAGAAAACATCCTTGCCTGTGGCTTAAGGAGTAGGGCACCCCCCCATATACTGAGGGTGGTGGGTTCAAGCCTGGCCCCAGCCAAAACTGCAAAAAAAAAAAAAAGATATTTTTTATCTTTTTTTGTGTAATAGTATACAAAGTTTCCAGTTTCTCCCCATCCTCTTCAAAACTTGTTATTTTCTTTTTTTTTGGAGTGGGCATCCTGATAAGTGAGAGATGGTATCTCATAGTTTTGATTTGCATCTTTCAAATAACTAATGATGTTTACTTTTTTTTTTTTTGAGACAGAGCCTCAAGCTATCACCCTGGATAGGGTGCAGTGGCATCACAACTCACAGCAACCTCCAATTCCTGGGCTCAAGTGAGTCTCCTGCCTCTGCCTCCCAAGTAGCTGGGACTGCAGGCGCCCGCCACAACGCCTGGCCATTTTTTGGTTGCAGCCGTCGTTGTTGTTTGGCGGGCCCGGGCTGGAGTCGAACCCGCCAACTCAGGTGTATGTGGCTGGCGCCTTAGCCCGCTGAGCCACAGGCGCCGAGCCCACTTTTTTTTTTTTTTTCTTAGAGACAGAGTTTCAATTTGTCGCCCTCAGTAGAGTGCCGTGGCATCACAGCTCACAGCAACCTCTAGCTCTTGGGCTAAGGTAATTTTCTTGCCTCAGCCTCCTGAGTAGCTGGGACTACAGGTGCCCACCACAACACCTGGCTATTTTTTTGTTGCAGTTTGGCTGGAGCTGGGTTCGAACCTGCCACCCTTGGTATATGGGGCCAGCTCCCTACTCACTGAGCCACAGGCACTACCCAATGAAACATTTTTTCATGAGCATATTGGCCATTTGTGTAACTTCTGTGGGGAAATGTTTATTCAGATCTTTTGCCCATTTTTTTTTGAGACAGAACCTTACTGTGTCACCCCAGTAGAATGCCGTGACATCACAGCTCATAGCAACCTTAAGTTCTTTGGGCTTTAGAAATTTTTTTGCCTCAGCCTCCCAAGTCACTGGGACTACAGGTCCCACCACAACGCCTGGCTATTTTTTGGTTGCACTTGTCATTGTTCTTTAACAGGCCCGGGCTGGGCTCGAACCCACCAGCCTTGGTCTATGTGGTTGGCGCCCTACTCATTAAGCTATGGGCGCCAACCCTTTTTGCCCATTTTTTAAACCAGGTTATTTATTTTTATTGCTGCTGAGTTGCAGGATTTTTATATATTCTGGGTATTACAGGCAGTCCATGAGTTACAAACATCTGACTTACATAGAACTTGCATCACAAACAGAGGCTATTACAGGAAGTCCTGGAGTTATAAACATCTGATCTGACTGATGTATGACTTGCACTTACAAATGGGGGCTATTACAGGTAATAGGTAAATGTGCCTGTTCCAAAACATACAAATTCTATTTTTTTGTACAGATGGGATCTTCTTATGTTGTTCAGGCTGGTCTTAAACTCCAGACCTTGAGCAATCCTCTCTTCTTGGCCTCCCAAAGTGCTGGAATTAAAGACCCGGGTCACTGTGCCCAGCCAGCCCTGTCAATTTGATAGGTATTCCAAAGAGTGAGTCACATTAAGATTCAAAGAAATGACTCCCCTGAGCATAAAGATGTTTCAGGGCTGCTGGTGCCCTAGGTTCAAAGAGTAGGGCACTGGCCCCATATACTGGGGTGGTGGGTTAAAGCCTGGCCCTGGCCAAAGCTGCAAAAAAAAAGATATTTCAGGGCATTGGACTGAACATTTCAAAAGAGCTGAATTTGAGAGGGATGTATTTGTGGGGGAGGTGATGGGGAATGTCTGTCACACAGAGGTCACTATGGAGTTGGAGAGAGAATCAGGAGATCATGAGTGGGCAACTGCTAGGGCAGAGGCGCAAATTCAGCTTAAGAACTTATTTACAGAACCTGTGTAGTTCATAACCTGGGGACTCCCTGTAACTCTCTATCATGTGTATGATTTCCTTCCATTCTATGGGTTGCCTTTTTATTCTGTTGATTATGTGCCTTGATGCACAAAAATTTTTAATTTGTCTATTCTTTCTTTTATTGCCTGTGTTTTTGGTGTCACATTCAACTTCAGTGAATTGCTTAAAATGTGGTTTCCAAGAACTTTTTATTTACAGACATCGGCTATATGTACTTATAAACCGCTTACAATGAGAACTTCCAAGAAATATTACAAAAATACGCTTCGTGGCTGGACACCAGGGCTCATGCCCTGTAATCCCAGCACTTTTGGAAGTGGAGGCAGGAGGATTGCCTGAGGAGAGTAGTTCAGGATCACCCTGGGCAACAAAGCAAGACCCTGGCTCTTCAGAAAATTAGGTGGGTGTGGTGGCACGTCGCTATTGTCCCAGGTACTTGGAAGACTGAAGGACCGCTTGAGCTCCAGGAGTTCCAGACTACAGAGAGCTATGATTGCACTCCAACTTGGGTGACAGAGTGAGAACCTGTCTCGTAAAAACAAACAACAAAAAAGCTTTTCTTCTTTTACTCTCTCCCTCTGTCTTTTGGGTCCTGGTGGATATTATGTAACAAGAGCATCCACCTGATCCATAGTTCTTCCACCACTTACTGTCCTGCTTCTTCTCCTGCCCCCTGGAGAATTAATAAAGTTCAATAGAGCAGGGGACCTTTTTGCTACATAAGTACTATGTAGAAGTTAAGAATTTGCAAATACGCGACTTATTGAAATAACTGTAATCCCAGCTACTTGGAACCATGAGGCAGGATTGCTTGAACCCAGGAATTTGAGGCCAGCCTAGGTAACATAGTGAGACCCTGTCAAAAAAAGAAAAAAAGAAATGAGATAATCAGAGACCTCACCCAAGGTAATTATGTTTCCCCTTACTACTTATATTGCCACTATCCAGTATTGCTAGAACCCAAAGGGTGCTCTCAGTAAATAGGTTATCTCAAAAGACTGTTTAAAGTAGAGCTGTTTGGTAGTAAGGAAGTGAGGGGCATCAGGAATTCATGCCATCCAAGTAAGCTGGTTTCTTTAGTTGGCCAAGAATGATGCAAAATTAAAACCAGGAAATGTCATAGTATAAAACCTGTTTTAGCACACTGGTCCATACACTCCCTAGGTAAATAGTTTTGTGTCATATGACCTACTTCTGCTCTTTGAAGGCCCCTAAATTTTTAAGATTGAGAAAAAGCTCATATCAAAGATTTCTTCTGAAAAGGATATTTAAGAAGCATTTATGCATAACATAAATACTAATTCATTGCTTCAAGCTCCCATGTCCCTGCTTTTATATATATAGATATAGATATACATATATATATATATATAATTTTTTTGTTTTTTGAGACAGAATCTCACTATGTGGTCCTCAGTAGACTGCGCTGGCATCACAGCTCACAGCAACCTCAAACTCTTGGACTTAAGCGATTCTCTTGCCTCAGACTCCCAAGTAGCTGGGACTACAGGCACCCGTCACAATGCCTGGCTATTTTTTTTGTTGTTGTAGTAATTGTTGTTTGGCAGGCCGGGGCTGGGTTCGAACCCACCAGCTCTGGTGTCTGTGGCTGGCGCTCTAGTCCCTGAGCTATAGCTGCCGAGCCATCCCTGCTGATATTTTCTTTTTTTTTTTTTTGAGGCAGAGTCTCAAGCTGTCATCCTGGGTAGAGTGCTGTGGCATCACAGCTCACAGCAACCTCAAACTCTTAGGCTTAAGCGATTCTCTTGCTTCTGCCTCCCAAGTAGCAGGGACTATAGGTACCTGCCACAACACCAGCTATTTTTTTTGTTGTTGTTGTTGCAGTTGTCATTGTTGTTTTTAGCTGGCCCAGGCCAGGTTTGAACTTGCCAGCCTTTGTATATGTGGCTGGGACCCTACCCACTGAGCTGCAGGTGCTGCCCTGATATTTAAAACACTGTCTCCTTTACCGATGTGCCTAAGGGGTGGTGCGTCTTTGTGGAGAATCTTCCGCAGAGTCTTGGCTGTAAACATCTGATAGCTCTAGTGGGCGTGATGCTGGTGGGGTATGCACCCTTGGCCTTTAGGGTTAGCCTCACTCTCAGTGGGTGTGGCGCTGGTCAGGTGTGCACCCTTGGCCTTTAGGGTTGGCCTCACTCTCAGTGGGTGTGGCACTGGTCAGGTGTGCACCCTTGGCCTTTACGGTTGGCCTCCACTCCTTAGCCTTTCAGTGATGCGACAAAGGGAAAAGTGTAATGCTGTTTTTCTTGTAATGGCATCCTTATTTTTCTCTTTCTGTATGTTTTCTTCCCTTTCCCCCCACTTTTTGAAGAATATTATCTATGTGATTACAGTGTTTCAAAAAAAATTTGCAGAAGGCTTTTGTTTTCACCTGGAAAAAACTGATTTTTGGAATTTATTAATGGGTCCAATCCCTTTAAATCTGTAAAGTAAATAAAGCAACTAATTTAAAAAGATGGCCACCATGAGAAGGTAATATTTGAGTTGAGGTTTGAGTAAGATACAGTGTAATGGAAAGAGAGTGAAGGTTAAGTTCAGATATTCTGGGGTCATATCCCTATTCTCCCAATTAAATAACCACATCTTCTTAGCTAAACTACTGTGACTCACCCAACCCCAGTTTTTTTCATCCATAAAACACAGGCAATAATGCTAATGATCGGGGTATGAGGATTAGAACAGGCATAGTATTTTAACCTCCTTTTCATGTGGATCAGGAAGAGAGTCCTGGACTTGGCAAGTAGAGAACAGACTATGCTGGTATCCTCCTGTACTGTCTGCACCCAACTCCCAGTTTAATGCAGAACTTTGCTGATAAGAGGACTCAATAAATACATACCGAATTTGATTTGAAAATTAACAGGATAAATGTAGAAAAATAAAAAATGAATTGGGCATGGTGGTGTGTGCCTGTAGTCTTAGCTACTCTGGGGGTCAAGGCAAGATGGCGTGAGCCCAGGAGGATAAGACCAACTTGGCAAATAGCAAAACCCATCTCTAAAAAAACAAAACAAAACAAAAAAACAAAAGAAACAAAAACCTAAAAATTAAAGACAATTCATAAAAATGAAAAAACAGTTTACCACACAGCTGATTGTTTATGATGTTAAATAGTAAATTAAAATAATTTTATGTGCATCTTAGAAGGGTACAGGTGAAACTTACTAAATGTAGAATATAAATGTCTATACACAATAACTAAGACAATGCCATGAAAGCTATGTTAACTAGTTTGATGAAAATATTTTAAACTGTATATAAAACCAGCATATTGTACCCATGATTGCATTTATGTACACAACCATGATTTAATTAAAAAAAGAATTACATTCTTGCTTAATACCAGGCTCTTGAAATCATTTTTAAGGTTTAGCTTAAACAGTTTATCATAGTGTTTTCAAAGGAGCAATATTCTGAGCTGACAAAGAGGTTTGCTAGTTGGTTGAGGAAAAATTTAAGAAATTTAGTTATTTATCATTATTTAGCATTACCGTAATGCTATTAAACAGTGCAACAATCTTCATTTTTGTCTTTTTTGTTTAAGTTGTGGGCTTTTTCAACCAAATATGTTATATATTTGTTTGTTTATTTATTTATTGATTGATAGTCTACCTAAAATCCACTCCTCTCTCTGACTATGATGTGTAAAATTACATTATTAGAGTAAAAATATGTATATTATTACCATACAAGAGATTACTTAATAAATCTAAAAAAGTGAAAGTGAAAATGTTATGCTAATTTATGTTTTTCTTTTTATTTTCTTTCAATAACATTCATCAGTGCTACCTAGGGTAACGATTTCTAAAGAGACCTTGTTAGTCTAGAATTCAGTATCTCATGATCTAATCAGGGGTTTCGTGTAGAGAGCAGCTGACTTCTTTTAAACAGGCTACTTAACTCATGTGACAGAAAACTTGAACTCTTTAGGATTCTAATTGTCCCTTTAATTTTAATAGTACTTATGAATATGTGCTACTGTGTTCAAATTCAATACCCTAAAACATTTTTTGACATTAGAAATGATTTATCACTTGATAGTCTTTTTTCACATAGTGTTCTATCATTTACAAATCGTTAGTAGAGGAAGAGTAATTTAAGCACTTCAGTATCAGGTGAAGATTCATTAGAGTGTAATTGTCTTACCACAACAAATAAGTAAGTGGGTGATGGATGTGTTAATCAGTTCTATGTAAGCATTTCACATTGTATATAAAATCAGTACACTGAATCCCATAAATGCATCAGTGTACCTAGTTATAATTTAATAAAGAATAAACAAACAACAAAAAAACACAAAACAAAAAGAAATGAAAATCATTTGCGATGGCTTATGTTCTTCCTAGCTTTGAAAGTTTCTGTAATTATTCAGCTTTGCTTCTCTGCTTTTTATAGAGAGTTCATTATCTCCCTAAAAATTTTTCTTCAAAAAGAAGAGACAGTTTATTCATTTAAAAAAACAATGTTGAAATCAGAGGACATTTGGGGTAATAAGGAAATACTTGGAATTTTTTGTTCTGTCTACAAGTTGTTTTGTTAATTTAGGAACATAAAAATATATTTTATATTCCTTGGTATCTCATAGTAATGATCACTTTGGAATACTTAGATTTGCAAAAGCCCAAGAAGTCTGAAACAGATCAGGATTAAAGATGATTTCATCTCCTGCCTTGTCTTTTTCTGATAATAATGGCAAGAACTAGAAGGGCAAAATGCTTTTCTCCACCCTCTCTGGTTACTGGAACAGATCCACATTC
Organism: Perodicticus potto; assembly: GCA_963574655.1. NCBI lineage: Eukaryota > Metazoa > Chordata > Mammalia > Primates > Lorisidae > Perodicticus > Perodicticus potto. Next base: position 13,043 of record CAUYRH010139682.1, read on the forward strand.
TTATTTTCTTAAAAAGGAAAGGGGTAAAAAAAATTAAAAGGAAAAATGTGTGTGTATTTTTTACCATGGGCCAACTACTTCTTTGCATTCAAATTCAAATATATTTTTCAGGAAAATGTAATGTGTGAAAGCAAAGCACACCTATAATATGTGCAGCTAGCTACAATTATCATGGAATATTTTTGCTTGTGTACTTATTTAGTGAATGAATGTAATCGCTTTAATTCTTTAAAAAATGAGGCTCCCAAGATCAGTTACCTTTTCCCCTAGCCCACTTATTCATGTGTCGTAGCTCAGCAAAACCAGTGCTCACTAACAAATATTTAAAAGAGATCAAGAAAGTGGGCCCTCTAGTTCTTTTTGTTTTATTTTATTTTACTTAATTAATTTTTTGTTTTTTTGAGACAGTCTCATCATGTCGCCCTCGGTAGAGTGCCATGGCGTCACAGCTCACAGCAATCCCAAACTCTTGGGCTCAAGCTTCTTACCTCAGTCACCCGAGCAGCTGGGACTAAGGTGCCTGCCACAATGCCCGGCTACCTTTTGTTGGTTGCAGTTGTCATTGTTGTTCAGCAGGCCCGGGCTGGGCCTGAACCCGCCAGCCTCGGTGCGTGTCGCTGGCACCCCACTCACTGAGCTATGGGTGCTGAACCAGTTTTATTTTTGAGACATGGTCTCCCTCTGATGCCTAGGCTAGAGTGTAGTGGTGTGATCATAGCTCAGTGCAGCCTCAAACTCTAGGGCTCAAGTGATCCTCTCACGTCAGCAACCTGAATAGCTGGAAATAAGACACACATCACACATGCTACCAGACCCAGCTAATTTAAAAATTTTTTTTTTTTTGGTAGAGATGCGGGTCTCACCATGTTGTTTACTCTGGTCTCGAGCTCCTAGCCTCAAGCGAGATCAAGAAACAACAGTTAGGGTTGTTATAAGGGTATGAACACAGACATAAATTAAGGAAAAAATTCGTCTGGTTTGGGGATGGATCTTTAAATTCTTGCAGTGATATCTTTTAAGTGATATCATTTGCACTATAAAATACGTCAGTCCTTAGAATTTTGGGGAGTGGGACATGCTTTTTAAAATTATGGATTGGAATGGATGGGGAAAGAATGCTGAGTACTAAGAATGAGTTTTTCAGGAATGTCTACGTGTGTCCTGGTTGCTAAAGGACTTGCACACATAATCTCATGTCCCTCAGTCTCTAATGTCACCCAGATGTCACTTTTCCCGTTCCCTAGTCCTGAAACTTCTGAGGCATTGCTGCTGTTAGAGTATCGTAAGCGAATTCACAGAGCTTGATATACCCACCGTTCCTTCTAAGGGCAACCATACTCTCCCTACTCAGGACTCTTACTGAGAATTCAAATGATCCAGCCAAGCTGCCTGGACCAGAAGAGATTGCTCACCACAGGCTGGTGAGGGCCTTTTAATGTGGCCTGATCTCAAAAGAGCAGTCTAAACAGAGGTAGTAGTGTTAACCAGAGCAATCAGATGTTCTGTTTTGGATATTGCAACTAAGGAGTGTAGAAGAGATAAGCCTGAGAGGAGGGGTGTAGACACATTGACAATAATGACTCTGTTAGCAGTGATACATCAGAAAGGCCACGAATTCCTACTCCTGAGCTTCTGGGCCTGCCTTGGGACCAACACTATGCTTCGATTATTGCTTCTGTGAGACTTGGCCCCTCTCTATTTCCTTATTCTTTTGATTCTCTTGTAGTTTTAATATATGCCCTGCTCATCCTTCACCTGAGTTAACTAAAATGAGTCTAAGCCTCTTGCAACCCTAGGAGACCTTAGACACTTGGAGGAGCTGGGAACAGGTAGGTTGTCCAAGGGCACCAGGGACCACAGTCATAATTTAGGGCCAAGCAATTAGGAACCTCTGGACCTCAGGCTCCTAGCCTTAAGCTGCTACAACTTCTATCAATGGATCAGTTTTACTCTTTTATTTTTAAGTAGACTTTATGTTTAGAATAGTTTTAGATTCACAGCAAAATTGAGTAGAAAGTATTGAGTTCCCATATGCCTCTGCCCTCTCCATATAGTCTCACTTAAAAAAAAAAAAAGATACAGCATGAACACAAAATCAATGTAAGGGGTATCAAAAGGATAAAGTATACCTTGATGAGTTGTTTTTGATATACGATGAAAAGGTTTTAGAATTTATAGTTATGGGATCTGCCTCCCTTATTAACCTCATTGTTTCGTTTTCTTGTAATTATTGAGAACCTCCTCTGGCCCAGAAGTCCTATATGTTTCAATATGTTCAATATGCAGTTGTTAGAGTATGGATCATGTTGACTAGTCTTTCTCCAAGCTCCGGTTATCCCCTTCCCTCAGTAGCAGCAGAGGACTCAAGCCCACTCACGAAAAAACATTCACTAGGAATGTGATTTCTGTTCCTTCCCAGCTCAAGGTTTCTTTCATGTGATGCCAAGAGGAAGGCCAGGTAGAGTCACAGGTAGTTGGCTTATGTACGATGGTAGAAAAAAAGATATGGCTAATGGGAGACAAAAGAGGCGGTTGCTATGTTCAAGAAGTTCTAGGCTCACAGAACCTGAGCATCCCCTTTCATCTTTCTCCCTATGATCTTGGCCTATGTCTTCCATGCAGACACCACCCTAGATCTTTTATTTGAGATGGATTTTCACTCTGTCCACCGGGGTAAAGTGCCACAATGTCATCATAGCTTACAGCAACTTCAAACTGCCTGGCTCAAGAGATTCTCTTGCCTCAGCCTCCTGAGTAGCTGGGACCACAGGCGTGTACCACAATACTCAGTTTTTCTATTTTTAGTAGAGATGGGGTCTCACTTTTTCTCAGGCTGCTCTTGAACTCCTGAGCTCAAGCAATCCACCCACCTTGGCCTCCCAGAGTGCTAGGATTACAGGTGTGAGTCACCGTGCCTGGCCCACCCTAGCTTTTTTTTCTCTTGTGACCATAAGGATATCACAACTGTCCAGCCACTTCCTGTTTATTATGCCTGTGTCTCCAAATATCATGTTGAGTGAGCCATATTCTTGCTGACTGAGTTATGGTCTTATAATTCCACTGATGTACAGTAATACTCATTATATTCCTTTTCTGCTAACAAAATGAGTATACAAGATATGCCCAACATGCATAACCACATGCTTATCTTTGTTCTTTTTTTTTTTGTAGAGACAGAGTCCCACTTTATCGCCCTTGGTAGAGTGCCGTGGCATCACACAGCTCACAGCAACCTCCAACTCCTGGGCTTAGGCGATTCTCTTGCCTCAGCTTCTTGAGTAGCTGGGACTACAGGTGCCCGCCACAACGCCCAGCTATTTTTCTGTTTTGCAGTTTGGCCGAGGCTGGGTTTGAACCTGCCACCTTTGGTATATGGGGCCAGCACCCTACTCGATGAGCCACAGGCGCTGCCCCTTATCTTTGTTCTTGATGAAGGCTGTAACTAATTCTTTCATTAGCAAGTATTTACTAAGTACCTACTATGTTCTGGTCCTTTTATGATGTGAGCTCTGGGAATCTCTCTGGCTTCGTCTTATTTCCCGCTATAATGATTTAATTCTTTTTATTTTTTTATTTTTACTTTTTTTGTTTTTGATAATTAACTAAAAACATCTTTATTTTAATCTTCATAGAAGAAATTCTTTTCTTCTTTTTCCAGGGTAATCATGATTAACTTACAAAAATGTGTATACATCTTCAAAATATTGTCCTTTAACAGGAAACTTTGCTTTATAGGATCTAAACATTAAAAAGTGAAAAAAAAAAAAAAGGGCGGTGCCTGTATCTCAGTGAGTAGGGTGCCAGCCACATACACTGACAGTGGTGGGTTTGAACCTGGCCTGGGCCAGCTAAAAAAACAAACAATGACAACTGCAACAACAACCAAAAAATACCCGGGCATTGTGACAGGCGCCTGTAGTCCCAGCTACTGCTCCCAAGAGAATTGCTTAAGCCCAAGAGTTTGAGGTTATTGTGAGCTATGATGCCACAGCATTCTACTGAGGGCAATAAAGTGAGGCTGTCTCAAAAAAAAAAAAAAAAATTAAAAAAAAATCGATTTTTTTAGTCACTATCAGAGAAAATAAAATCTACCATAAGTCAAGGAAATCCATTCATACTTCAAGTCATTCCCCAGGAACCAGCATTTTTACATTATTTCCATTTAACAAAATCTGATCTAATTTAGTAATCCTTCTTGCTTCTGGTGTGATTTCAGTGACATCTTCCAGTACATTATTGACAAAATCATCAAATCCTGGAAGAGTACCAACAATTTCTTATTGTTCTTGTTAAAATGTAAATTGGTCCACAAGTTCTAGCAGCAGCAACTGTGACAAGTTAGTAGTAGTGTTAGCCACCATGGCTATGCTGAAAGTAGCCTTGCTACAGTGATTTTTAAACTACTTGTTATTCCTCACACATATTTTACCTCAGTTCACATCTTTATGCCTTTACTCAGGTCTCTGTCTGGAACATGCTTCCCCTGGTTGCCCGGTTAACTCCTATTTGTCCTAGCACCAATCCAAGTCCCCCTCCTTTAGAAACTGACTCTGTGCACCATTCGTTGTTTGGAGGTAAACCTCATCCACTGAGCTCTCATGGCACCTTGTGCATACCTCCATCACGGTACTTTGTCCTCATTCTGACAGTGTCTGTGTGTGTCCATCTCATCAGCAGGACATTGAAAGGAGGGGCAACATGTTACTCATTTTTGTTTCTGTAACTCTAAGAACATTTCATGGAATAGAATATATACATAAAAATACTGTGGAACCAAATAGAATCAGTTATGGTATGAAGGCATATAGAAAATCTATAGAATCTAGTTATTTTGTATTAAAACTATTTTTTTTTCTTTTTTATATAGATGGGGTATTGCTGTGTTGCCCAGGCTGGTCCCAACCTCCTGGCTTCAAGCAGTCTTCCTGCTGTGTCTTCCCCAAATGCTGGGATTATAGGTATGAGCCACCATACCTAGCTCCAGAACTGTTTTTCATTCCTAGTTACCATTTACCCAGATCTTTAGCAAGGACATTCTTAGCTTCTGTTGCAGCAATATATCAATCATGAGTTACAGGCAAACCACCTGGTTTTTATAAGGGCTGCCTGGGGTTTTGGCAATGTGGATAAACACACTTGAACCTAATGTTAGTGTTAACCTCTGAAGTTAGTCAGTGGACATGATGATGAAGACTTGGTGCAGTATCTTATAGCTCTATTAGATTTGGTTCTGAGAGAGGAGGGGAGTCAGAGAGGGCCTCAGGCGTCAGGGGATCTTGGACCTGTACCTGAACCAGCTTTGCTCTGAGAGCTTTGGTTTCCTCATGGATGGGAGCTTTAGAGCAGATCATCTTTTTTTTTTTGAGACAGAGCCTCAAGCTGTCACCCTGGATAGAGTGCTATGTCATCACAGCTCACAGCAACCTCCAATTCCTGGGCTTAAGCGAGTCTTTTGCCTCCTCCTCCCAAGTAGCTGGGACTACAGGTGCCCGCCATAACGCCCAGCCATTTTTTGGTTGCAGCCATCATTGTTGTTTGGCGGGCCCGGGCTGGATTTGAACCCGCCAGCTCAGGTGTACATGGCTGGCGCCTTAGCCCGTTGAGCCACAGGCACCGAGCCAGAGCAGATCATCTTTAAACTCTCTTCTGATTCTGAGACTTTACACTTCTAAATAATTGTAGGGTTTGAAATAGTTTGGGGTTTCTTGGATTGTTTAAAAGCTGAATATAAATAGATCAAATTGTAGATGACATAGTTGAGGTTCTTTGGGTTTTAGCTAAAGACTGTAGTTGTTTGGCAATCAAATTTCCATGGTGATTAATATTTAGTTCTTATTTCACATGTGATTATCAAATAAACATGCTGTGGAAAATGAAATCAACCCTTTGTTTCAACTTTATTGAGGTATAATTGACAAATAAGAATTATATATATTCAAGGTGGTGCTAGGTAGGGATATGGGGTTTGGGAGCAAGGAGATAATATTGGTTAAAACAGTAACTTTCAGAGACCTCTACATAATATTCACTTCCCTCACAGGTGCAAATTGGTATTCTTTCACAGCTCTCTCCTACAAAGAAGCAATTTTTAGCTCTTCAGGAACCACATATATGGACTAGTGGAAAAGAACAAAGCCATGCTGAGTTGGAATCGATGGCAAGGCTAAGCTCTCCGTCCATCTATGGTCCCCCCTTTCCAGAGAGTTCTTTCAGGGATGTGCCTTGTTCATGACTGGGCAGAATGATAAATGTTCATGGCTCGGTGTGGTGCTCATTCCTATAATCCCAGTACTCTGAGAGCTGTAGATGGAACAAAAACTTGAGGTTAGGGGTTCAAGATGATAAATGTTCAAGATGCCATGTGTTTTCAAGATTGTTCACAGTGACTAGAAACCACAAATGATGATCTGTGAATTCCAAGCCACTATATTATTTGGATATTCAAATACATATTAAATAAAAATTGGATCATACAATGATGATGATGTTTTGTAGCTTGCTCTTTTTCAATTAATAGTATCTTTCTGCATTAGTACATATAGACCTGCTTTTTTTTTTTTTTAAGTATTCCATTGTATAGCTTATAACACCATCTACTAATTATACATTTGACCCATGAACAACATGGGATTGAACTGTCTGGGTCCACTTACATAAAGATTTTTTTTTTTATTAAATCATAGCTGTGTACATTAATGCAATCATGGGGTACAATGTGCTGGTTTCATATACAATCTGAAATATTTTCATCAAACTGGTTAACATAGCCCTCATGGCATTTTCTTAGTTATTGTGTTAAGACATTTATATTCTGCATTTAGTAAGTTTCACCTGTACCCTTCTAAGATGCACTGTAGGTGTGGACCCACCAATTACCCTCCCTCCTCCCATCCTTCCCCTTTATATAAAGAT
>CAUYRH010139683.1:0-29144 GCA_963574655.1 Perodicticus potto
TTGTGGCGGGCGCCTGTAGTCCCAGCTACTTGGGAGGCGGAGGCAAGAGACTCGCTTGAGCCTGGGAATTAGAGGTTGCTGTGAGCTGTGATGCCACGGCACTCTACCCAGGGTGACAGCTTGAGGCTCTGTCTCAAAAAAAAATAAATAAATAAAGCTTTTTTAAAAAGTATCTTTTCTTTAAAGTGAAAACAAAGGATTTGCTGGGGTGTTTATTAGTTTCGTAATAGACAGTCAGAAAAGCTGTTTCCCTCAGGCGGTCATAGATTCCATGGCATACCCCATCTGTGAGGATCTTCTTTGGAAGCTGGACTGCAGGAATTTGGGGGAACCTAAACCATTTGTTCCATTAGAAAATGAAAACCAAGTTTTTAATATTGGAAAGGTTTTTTTCCCCAGGTATTTTCAAAATTTCAAATAATAGTTATCTGTCCCTTCCCTTCAAACCTGGAATCATGTGTCCCTCTCTGGGCAGAAAGCATCTGAAGTGGCCACTTCTCTCTCCTTTTTTTTTTTTCTGAGACAGAGTTTCACTTTGTCACCCTTGGTAGAGTGTGATGCCATAACTCACAGCAACCTCCAAATCCTGTGCTCAAGTGATCCTCTTGTCTCAGCCTCCCAAGTAGTAGGGACTACAGGTGCCTGCCACAAGGCCTGGCTAGTTTTTTTTTTTTTTAGAGACGGGGTCTCGCTCTTGCTCAGGCTGATCTCAGACTCCTGACCTCCAGCAATCTACCCATTTTGGCCTCCCAGAGTGCTAGGATTACAGGTGCCGCCCCCAGGGAGCTGTTGAAGAGGGGTGAGCGAGGGGAGGCCATCCAGGGGAAAGAGACAAGGAGGCCAGCTCCTCTGCATCTGCCCAAGGGGACACCTGGCCTCTGGGTCCTGGAGAACATCCAGTCACTAGACTGTTCCTTGCAGAGACTTTAACAAAGTGACTGTATACAGCTGTGTGAGACTGTGGGCAGGCTGTGGCAAGGCTTCTTGACCTTGGAAGCATTGACATTGCTGGGGGCTGTCCTGTGCAGGATTTTAGCAGCATCCCTTGCCTCTGCCCACTACACACCTCCTCCTGATTGTGACAACCAGAAATGTCTCCAAGCATTGGCACGTGTTCTCCGAGGAGCGATGTCATCTCCATGGAGAACCACTAGGTGAAGGGAAGCAACCGTGATGTCGAGGCAGCTAGAGACAAGCAGCAGTAGAAAGCTGTTACCACGCCAGCAGCTGATAGGACAGGAAAGGGGTTCTGAGAACGCAGGACAAGCTGGTGTGGGGAGGAGGGCTGCCCGCAGGTGCTCTAGCTGTGGTGGAGGGGCTACTGCCGGGATCCTGGCAACTTGTGGGGAAGGGTAAAGGAAAGAAATAGCCCTAGTTCTCTCCTTCTATCCTCCAGTGTACCAGTGTCCCCTTCCCACCAGATAAGTGGTTCTCAACCTTTCTAACACCACGACCCTTTAATACAATTCTCATGTCGTGGTGACCCCCAACCATAAAATTATTTTCATTGCTACAAAGGGGTCGCGACCCACAGGTTGAGAATTGCTGCACTAGATGAATCCAACTAGAAGCCTTAGTGGTAAGGAAACCTGGGTAATGCAGTCCAGAGAGCTCAGCATCTTGGGTCCCCCAGCAGGGTAGAGAAGGGCAGAGAATAGGTCTGGAGAACAAACAAAATCATCAGTCTGTTTGTCCATCCATCCATCCATTCAGTATTTACAGGCAGCTTTGCAGAGTGGACAAGCATATAGACTCAGGAGTCAAACAAGCCTGGCTTTCTTTGTATCTTGACTATAAACCTGTGTGAGTTAGAATGAGTTACTTCTCTAAACCTCAGTAACATTGAATGTAAAATGGTAACAATACCTGTCTGTATGAACTTATTCTTGCAATCTTAGAGTTTTCTCACTGGGGAAACACAAGTCACAAAGAAGTTGCATAGTACCGGACTCTACACTCAAGTGCTAAGTGGGTAGTGTCTGCTGAGTGCCCCAGTGCTACTCTTATGGACGATCCAGGGAAAGGAAAGACACATTTAGCCATGAATGCCCTCCCCCACCTTATGTGAACACCTTGAGCACCGTGCAGATATAGGCAGAGAAAGTGGTCACAGTAGGCTGGAGAAATTAGAGCACAGGATGTAAGTTAGATCCTGGGGGAAGGGTAGGAGGACTAAGAGGGGGAACCAGATAGGGGAATGGTGAGTAAAATCCTGGAGAGCCAGGGGAGGGCCCAGGTGGCAGTGGAGGAGACTATTGAGAGGGGAGGGGGTTCTGAGGGGGAGTGGTTGTTTGTTTGCTTGTTTGTTTTTTGAGACAGAGTCTCACTCTGTCACCCCGGGTGGAGTGCCGTGGCATCATCACAGCTCACAGCAATCTCAAACTCTTGGGCTCAAGCAGTCCTCTTGCCTCAGCCTCCTAAGTAACTGGGACTACAGGCACCCACCACCCTGCCTAGATTTTTTATTTTCTGGGGTTTTGTTTGTTTGTTTACGTAGAGACAGGATCCCACTCTGCACAGACAGGTCTTAAACTCCTGAGTTCAAGCAACACCCTCCGCCCATCCTCGGCCTCCCAGAGTACTAGGATTACAGGCACGAGCCACGGCGCGGCAAGGTGGGAACTTTGATTGAGGGTGTCTGTGTGCTCTCTGTCAAGGCCTTCCTCAGTACCTTCCTGTAGGGTCCACAAGGGCCAAGCAAGTGCACACACCTGTGAAGGGCAGATGGATGCATGTCCCTCTTCTGCAGGTGTGGCCCGGAGGCTCTGCTCCAGACAGACCAGGGTTGCCCTGTTCAAATCCAGACCTAGAGACACCAGATTCAGATTTTCTGAATTTTCAAAAGATGCTAGATACTTGGATGTTGATAAGAATTGTCCTGATGTTTAAATCAGAATATGTGAGCTGTATCAAACCTGTATGAAGACTAAACATTACTTTAGAACTCCTAAGATAGGTGTGTTTGGTTGGGTTCTGTCTCCATATATAGTTTCTTTTAAACAATAGGTTCTAAGCTTAAGAAAGAAAAAGGAGGAGCAGGAAGAGGGGTCCTTCTGGGCCAGGTGAAATCTGAGTTCCCTTCAGACTTAATACCACAGCCAGGTTGGGGGTCGGGGAGAGGGGGCAGACTTAGGGCACTGCGTGGGCAGGCAGCGGTCCCAGTACTGCACACATCTCCAGCACTTGGCACTACATGCTGGGTCTAGGGATGTCCTTGAGAGCTCTGACCTGCACATTTGGTTCTTCTTTGATGAAATTTTAAAAATATTCAGATAAAGAACAGAGACAGACTTCCTACCAGTTTCTTTGAAGCTAGAGGGATCATCCGCCTCCATTCCTCAGGACACTGACCTTGCTCTGGGCCATTTGTCTCCAGCAGGACTCATCTGAGAGCTCTGTTTGGTGGTCAAGGTTGAAATGGTGGCATTTCTGGGAGGCCAAGGTGGGTGGATTGCCTGAGCTCACAGGTTCAAAACCAGCCTGAGCAAGAGCGAGCCCCTGTCTCTAAAAATATCTGGGCGGTGTCTGGAAACAACCTAGAGAAACCTGAAAATACTTTTGCTCAGAAAAAAGAAGTTGCAGAAATGCTGACTTTCCAACACAGCCTGGCCTCCTAAGGCCTGCCCCAGCCTGTCTGCCCCTCCGGCCTCCGCACAGTCCCCTCCCAGGTGCTCTTCAGCAGGCAGGTCCAAGCTGCCTGCTGCTCAGACTTGGGCTCCTTCCATTCAGCAGCACTTGTCCTCTCGGAGCCCCTGCCTGGCCAACTCTGTGGAGCTCTCCCTCCTCCCCACCTTTCTCTTTCCTTTCCCGTCCCCTTCGTTACCACCACTAGTAGTATAATTACTCTGTTCCACACACCATCTTCAACTATTACCTGGCACTCCATGTGGGTCAGCTTGCCCCTTGACTAAACTCTTCACTCTCTGAGAAAAGGGACAGGGGTTTTCCTGTGTTTCTCCCAGTGCCCCTGAAGAAGGCGATGGTGAGTAACTGTGGGTAGATGGATGGATGTGTGACGCCCCTTTGAGTGGACGTATGAAGATTTCTCTAGATGGCAGGGCCACCCAAGACGACCTTGGCCAGCCCCCTAAAGCTGAGGGATTTCCCCCAAATGTCTAAAATAGGATTCTCCAGAGCAAGGAGCAGGGAAAATTCAACCCATCACCATCTGCACCACATTTACTACGCTGACTTGCCTTCTCTCAAAAAGGCCTAGAAAGATGATTTAACCCATGGCCTTTTTCTAGAAAACTCTCCCCCATGACACTTATGAATCAGACAAGGGGCTTTTAATCCATGGTCTGAAATACTGTAGTTTACAAGCTTGGTGCCTGGAAAAAGTCCAGATTGGCATTTTCATTTTAATCAGTACAATTTAAAACGACCTCAAAGCCTGTGACTTACCTGTCTACCTGCCTAGAAATTAATCACTTCCTTGAATAGGGGAACCAGAGGCTGGGACTTGTGGAGCAGCATGACAGGCTGCCGAGGAGGGCCTCTTCACAGAGTTGGGAACACTCTGCAAGGCGTGGAGTTTCTGGAGTTGAGGCATCTGCCTGGCAGGAGAGCCCTAGTGTGGCTGGGGCAGTAGCAACAGGAAGGCTACACTGCTGCAGCCCGGATGCCTCTGGTTGGCTTCTGCCTCCACCATCCAAATGGGTTATCCATTCACAAGGATGGAAGGCGCCAGATTACTGATTCTAAAGAGTGATTTGTCACATTTCTAACAGGATTCCAGCTGATCGAACGTTAATCCCCCTGTGTAGGCCTACCATAGACACGAGTGTCTACCAGCAGACCTCACTCCTTTGAAGCACTCCAGGAGGGTGCTAGGGTGTATTTTATCTTGCCTTAGCTGTGTGGCTGGTGGGAGGAGTCTCAGAGGTGATTTATTCCCCACACTGCCCTCTTCACCCGCTCCTTGCAGCTCTTGGCCTCTGGACCATTTTGGTGCGCACCTGACGTCCTCATAGCTGCCTGGGTGTTAGTCTTACCTTCCCACCTAAACCACAGCGTCTTCATTCCTTTTCCTTTTTGTGGCTGATTATTATTCTGTTTGTCAGTTGATGGACATTTTGGTTGTTTTCACTTTTTATCTGTTATGAACAAGGCTGCTGTGAACATCCATGGGCAAGTTTTTGTGTGGACATATGTTTTTATCTCTCTTAGGTATATTCCTAGGAGTGAAATTGTTGGGTCATAGGTTTATTAAGCTCTTTTCTGAAATGGCAGCACCATTGTACATTCCCACCAGCAGTGTATGAGGATTCCAATTTCTCCACACCTTTGCCAAAATTTACTATTTTTATTACAGTTATCCTAGCGAGTATGATGTGGCATATTTGGGGGGCTTTTGATTTGCAATTTCCTAACGGTTAATGATGCTAAGCTTCTTTTCATGTGCTTTTGAGTTTTAAGAGTTTTTTATGTAAGCTAAATACAAGTCCCTCATCAGACTTACAAATACTTTCTTTCCTTCTGTGACTTGTCATTTCACTTTCTTGGTGTTACTTTAAAGCACAAAACTTTCAGTTTTGACTAAGTCTAACCTTTCTTTTGTGGATTACACTTTTGATGTCATGGCTAAGAAATCATCGCCTAATCCCAAGTCACTCCTGTGCTTTCTTGTGTAACTTTTATGGTTTTATCTCTTACATTTAGGTCTTCGATACATTTTGAGTTAATTGTATCCAGTATTAGGTAGAGGGTCTAACTTCATTGTTTGCAAGTATGTATGCAGTTGTCATCCCAGGATTACTGGTTGAAAAGACTATTTTTCTCTCAATTAGTTTTGACTCTCTTGTCAAAGTCATTTGACCATAAGCATGCGGGCTTCTCTCTGGACTCTCAGTTGGTGTATACGTCTGTCCTTTCAATTCTGTTGACCTGTATGTTTGTTCTTGTACCAGCGCCACACAGTCTTGAAATTTGCTAGTTTCCAATTTGTTAGTTTTGAAATTTGCTAGTGTCAAATTTGTTTTCTTTTTTAAGATTGTTCTGACTCTTCTTTATAGACAGCAGATCCTTAAGCACACTTGTTGCTTGGTCTCTTGCTTTTTTCCTTGATGGACTGGCCAGCCTCTGAGAGCCTGGCTGGCCTGCATTGTTAAGTGAAAAATTCCTCTCCCTACTCTTCAGCTTCCCTGTCATAAGGCATCTGGCCAGTAGAGACTGAGGCAATTCTGGCTAAGTTTTGTTGCCATATTAAGTTTTTTGGTTTTTGTTGTTGTTTGGGGTTTTGTTTGTTTGTTTTGCAGCTTTTGGCCAGGGCTGGATTTGAACCCGCCACCTAACAGTATATGGAACTAGCACCCTACTCCTTTGAGCCACAGGCGCCACCCTGTTCTGGCTAAGTTTTGAGGCAGGGTAGTAAAAGAGCAAACTTGGAGGGGGCGGCGCCTGTGGCTCAGTGAGTAAGGCACTGGCCCCATATGCCAGAGGTGGCAGGTTCAAACCCAGCCCCAGCCAAAAACTACCAAAAAAAATGCAAACTTGGTGGGTTGCGTCTAACACCTCAGAAAGGAAATCTAAATGGTCCCTCCCTCTCTCCCCACCCAGCATCCCAGATTTCCACTTCCCCCTTCATTTTACTTATAATTCTACCTAGATCCACTTCTGGCCAAACCACGTAAGCTCTCCTCTTGTGCCTCTGTTGTCCCTTTGTAAGTATGATCCAGGGCAAAATGGTGCAGGGTGGAGGCACCTCGTCCTGTCAGGTGGGGCTGATGCAACAGCCTGGCCTTTCTGGTGGCATCTCTGATCACCCTCATGGGTTCTCTATTGACCTAACAGAAGTGTCGCCTGAGCTGCAAGCACTGAAAGTCTGATTTCTTCCCCTCTGTAGAGTGTTAAGACAGTTTCTCCACTGTCTCTGCGGGGTAGAGAGCAGTCTGTGCACTGACGTAGACTCAGCCCAGTACCACCACTGAACTGTGCAGTCTTGGACCTGGTAGCCAATGTTTATGAACACAGTTTTCTTCTGGGCTGAGTAGGGACACCTCTCTTTTAGGGTGATGACAGTAGTTAAGGATACAATAGGAGTAAAGTATTCATATTATCAACAGTTCATTGAATGCTTTCTTTCTTGCCACTCCCTATGTTAGTGTTCAAATTAAATCACATAGGATAAAGGGAAAGATTCCAGAGCCATAAACCAGTATGCTTTGAAGATCTAGTCTGTGTTGAATCCTATGCTGGTCCTCATACATATTTTCATTTCTTTGAGGATTTGAAAAAGATAACTTAATTGCACCCCTTCTCCATGCACATTCTCAACCAGTGGAGAAGTTTACAGAAGAGTCAGGCAGAGGTAAACATTAGAACTTGTATTGTAGGCAAAGGCCCAGCCAACACCTGGCTCAGACTTACAGCCAAAATGCACCTTCACCCCCTCTCCACAGCCCCCTCCTCTTTTCCTGTTTTCCCAGTTTAAATCTGGGTTCCAGGCTGCAGAGCAACCAACATGAGAAACAATGACCTCGAGGTCTTCCTGGGGCTCTGAAGGTAGTGAGATCAGTCCTTTTGGCTGCTTGTAGGAATCTAGGCTCTGCTCCATAGACTCGTCAATAGACCTGGCCCTGCTGGAGGCTCACTAACCCTATTGATCACACCATAAAAACTGTGAAACATTGATGCCAATTCTCCAAATCTATGCTTTGTGTGCACCATGACACTTGTTGCTGATTCTGATTTCTGGTTTTTTGTTTGTTTTTTTTTTTTTGAGACAGAGTCTCAAGCTGTCACCCTGGATAGAGTGCCGTGGCATCACAGCTCACAGAAACCTCCAATTCCTAGGCTCAAGCGAGTCTCTTGCCTCCGCCTCCCAAGTAGCTGGGACTGCAGGCGCCCGCCACAATGCCCGGCCATTTTTTGGTTGCAGACGTCATTGTTGTTTGGCAGCCCAGGCTGGATTTGAACCCGCCAGCTCAGGTGTATGTGGCTGGCGCCTTAGCCTGTTGAGCCACAGGCGCCGAGCCTGATAGCCAGTTAGAGTTCTGTGACTATATACAAGTGGGTTAGCCTATCTGAGCCCTAGATTCAGAATCTGGGAAGCAGGAATGGGGATACCTAATTCACAGAATACTGGAAGGGTTAGAGATAAAGCATTTGATCAGGCCTGGCATGGAATAGGCCCTCAGTGTGGCCATCCCAGTTGAACTGGTCAAGCCTGGTTCAACACCCTAAAGAATTAAGCCTTCTATTCCAGACTTTCGCCTTCTCCCTGTATATTGAGCAAGTCTCTTTGGGGGCCAAATGGTCAGGGACAGATCTGTGTGATAAAGCTGGAGATGTGGCTTTGGGAGAGATTCAGGCTTAATCTCATTGAAGACTCTTACTGGGGCAGGCACAGTAGCTCATGCCTATAATCCCAGAGGCCTCTGGGAGGCTGAGGCGAGTGGACAGCCTGAGCTCACGGGTTCCAGACCAGCCCGAACCAGAGCAAAACCTTGTCTCTAAAAGTAGCCATGTGTTGTGCTGGGCACCTGTAGTCCTATCTACTTGGGAGGCTGAGGCAAGAGAATCGCTTGAGCCCAAGAGTTTGAGGCACTCTAATGAGGGTGACAAAGTGAGACCCTATCTCAAAATAAAGAAAGACAGGCATTGGAACAGGGTGGATCAACAGTCTCACTGCCTGTGGTGGGATTTCAGTCCTATGTTTAAGACCTCCTCCAGGTTGGGGTGGGAGGGGCAGGGTTGCTGGCGAAGTGTCAACACCCTAAGCTCCCTACAAACCCATATTTAAGACTGACTGAGGCCAAATGGTGAAGTAAGCAGTGCTTCCCCCCAGACATCCCACTTTCTCCTTCAGCACCCTGCCTCACTCAGCTGGCCGGGAGGACAGAGGGCTAAAAGAAGATTCACTCCAAGATAGAGGGCAGCAAGGCAGGAGCCAAATGCAGCCTACCGCCTGCTTTTGTGTGGTGCATGAGCTATCGCTGGTTTTTACATTTATAAATGATTGAAACAAATCACAAGCATACAGGTGAAGTTCGCACTTCAGTGTCCATAAATAAAGGTTTATTGGAACACAGCCACAACCCTCTGCTTACGGATCATCTATGACTGCTTACAGCAGAGTTAAGGAGTTGTAACAGATACCTTCACTTACAACCTGAAAAGTCTAAAATATTTTCTCTGTGGCCCCTTAAGGAAAAGTGTACTGATGCCCTGCTGTAAGGTGTTAGAGATTTAATATGGCTTGTGCCCAAAGATCTGCTTTCTGAGGAAGGGGCAAAAGAGTGCAGGCTGGCAGAAGAGACACCGGGTGGGAGGCTTTCCTGACCGTCCCGTTATACTGGAGGAGCTGAGGGGACAGAGCTGTCTAGTCCTGCAGGTGGGGCTGCTTCTGTCCATACTGGGGTTCAGGAAAAGGACTCATTCTAGCTGTGTGGACAGCAGGATTCAAAAAGAGATTAATAGCCTTCACTGACACCCTGAGTATTAATGAGAACTTATATCTAAAAAATTAGAAAAATTAGCTGGCAGGGTAGCTTGTGCCTGTAGTCCCAGCTACTTGGGAGGCTGAGACAGGAGGATCACTTGAGCCCAGGAGTTTGAGGTTGCTGTGAGCTATAATGATGCCACTACACTCTAGCCAGAGCGACAGAGAGAGGCTTTGTCTTAAAAAAAAAAAAAAAAAAAATAGCCTTCAGTGAGCCCATTCACCAGCTTCTCTGCCAAGCCACTAGCAGTGATTCTACCTGCGGCCCTCAGAGTCCTCAGCCCTGCACAGGACATTGACTGCAAGCCTCTCTCCCTTCTCTACAGAATTTGCCTTCTGCCAGGTGGATGCCTCCATTGCTTTGGCTCTGGCCCTGGCCATCCTGTGTGACTTGCTTCAGCAGTGGGACCAGCTGGCCCCTGGACTGCCCATCCTGCTGGGATGGCTATTGGGAGAGGATGATGACCTTGTGATCTGTGTGGAGAGCCTGCAGCAGGTAATCCCAGACTGTTAGGGCAGTGGGAGGAAGGCTTAGGGTGCCCAGAAGTTTACCACTGGATGCAGTGCTTCAGGCTTAATTAGGCTTCATGTGCCTGCCGAATATGAGCTTGTGGATGCCCAGACACAGAACAGAAACTGATTAGGAAAGTCACCTGCTGGCTGCTGCTTTGGGCACCAGGGATGCTTCATGCTGCCTTTTGGGGTTTTGGTAGTAAGCCTTCAGATCAGTTGGGGGAGAAAACTTCAAAATAAGCCCCTTGGGTGTTGAGAATATAATTATGGAGAATGCTTCTTAGTTGACATGAGACTTAGACTGGGGCTCCCCAAAGTTAGGTTTGAGGGTAAAGCACTTCCAGAGAATAAGGGTGTTTCCAGAGAAATGGTTGCTTAAAGAAAACTATTAGCCCTCTCCAGGATTGGAGCAGTCACAGAAAGCGAAACTGAGGACCAAGAGAAGCAGCAAAAGTATCCTGAAAACTGAAATTCATAGCCACCAGTGTCTGACTCAGCTTGCTTGGCATCCCAGCAGGCCAAGAGTTCAAAAAGCAGCCTGTTTATGGGAAATCTGGAGACATGATAAAGTGTCCATGATAATTGACCTTGAAAATCCACATAATTATAGAAATTTGGTTTCATGCTCAGAAATTAATGTCTTGTATTTGGTAATTCTTTGGTCTGTTGCTAAAGTTGCCTGCCTTCCTCCCTCTCTGATTTCTATTGATAGATGCACCTTAGGGCCCACTCCCTTGTTTGGGCCCCCTTTTCAACATCAATCCCCCAAAATACCTTGGCTTTGAACCGTAAACACATCTTTATCAAAAGTCATGTTAAGTCTGGGGAAAAAAATTCCTCTCTGGTAAAGAAGTACAATGAGTGAGAACAGGTGACCTTCAAGGCTGCAAGTGTATGGGTGTTGACAGGCGAGAGTGGGCCCTCTGTCAGGTGGGGGAGGGGACTCATCTCTTGCATCTGGCAGGGCTCTGCTTGGTCTGGACTGGGGCCTGTCAACATTCCCTGAAAGGCTAACTTTTGGCTTTTTCATTTGATTTAGGTGGAAGGAGAATACCTGTTTGAAAAAGAAGAAGTCAACTTCTGGGCTGAGACCCTAACGTTTGTGAATTACCTCCGCAAACACCTCTTCCACCTCCTCTCCAAGTCTGGCTGGCGTCCTCCTAGCCCTGAGAAGCTCTCTCACCTTCAAAGAACAGTGTCAGAGCAGTGCCTCCTCCTTTCTCAGCTCTTCAGAGAGCTTCCACCGGCTGCTGAGTTTTTGAAGACAGTGGAGTTCACAAGACTGCGCATTCAGAAGGAAAGGACTTCGGCTTGCTTGAGGCTGCTGGCCTTTCTAGAAGGAAAGGAAGGGGAAGATACCCTGGTTCTTGGTACTTTGGACTATCCTGCAGAAGCGAGGCCATCTACTCTTCCAAGAACAGAAACGGCATGGCATGTTGAAGAAGGAAAATTTGGGGGGGTTTGAGGGTATGTGTGGATTATTCATCCACTGAATCTATAGGAGACACCTTGAACACAAATTCACATACAATGTTGTCCCTTTCATGCCTCCCCTGCCTGTGTAAGTCTGGTCTTCTGACATGTCTTACAGAGGAACTTTTCTTCAGTTCACACATTCAAGGCAGCCTAGTTTATTACCACTACTATAGGAATTGAGGTGACCCTGTGGGATATTTACTCTGTCCCAGGTGTGGGCCACCTGCAGGCCTAAATTAGCCTTTTTTCCCCTGGGGCCTCTAACATCCCACCATAGCCACCCTGCATTCTGTGTGAAGGGGCTACACAGAATTAGGTTTTGATTCCTCCCCCCATTTTTTGGCCATACATAGGGACTACATTAGTGGACAGACAGCCCATTTGGAAATATTTCTAAATTTTATCCCATTCTAGTATAGCAGAAATAATGTTCTAAATGTTGGATCCTGAAAGAATAAAGTACTAACCTTATACAAATAATTTAGTTTTTATTGTATGTTTAAGTCCTGCAGTAGCCTTTACATTCCATCCTAATTATTAAAAGAGCCATTGAGAGCACCCTTTATCTCTCCAAAAAGTGTTTGTGCTAGTGCCAGGAAACACAGCAAAAGCGTAAGAGTACTCTTAGCTATTAGAAGGAATCTGGGGAAATGAAAGCCAGAATAAATGATTTCTTTGATGCCTACACTGTTTACTATCATTTACTTGGTGGCAGTAACAAGAAAATTCTCATTTAAGATGCCAGTAAACACATTTATCCATTTCAGTGATTTAATCTATAAACAAGAGTTTTCTCCATGTTCAAGCCAAGTCCAGCCCACTTCCTCAGACATCCAGCAGGTGGCGCTCTTGCATACATTTTGCTGCTGGTCCTGTTTTCACCGTTTAATTTCAGAGTTAAGTGCTACCCACAGATAGTTATCTTGAGATTCATAGCTTGGATGGGTTATAGCCTCATCCACACTCATTTTTCATCCTACTTACCTGAAAAACCCATTTCAGTCATAGTATATAAACTTGTTCCAGCTCTTAGGGTCTGTATAAATTTTTCAATACTTCTTAGGTGAGCAGTCACTTAGAATTATTTTATTGATGTTCGAGGGTGTGGAGGGGGAGGTTAGAGGAGTTTGGTGTGGTCATTTCCTACTGTATAAGAACTAATATTTGTCTCTCTTTGAGAAAAAAAACACCTAACACTAAAAATACTGTGATAAGCTGGATCAATGGTGAATACCCCACTGTCCCAGCTACTCAGGAGGCTGAGGTGGGAGGATCACTTCAGCCCAAGAGTTTTAGGCTGTACTGAGGCATAATTGTGCCTGTGAATAGCCAGTGCACTCCAAGCTGGACACAACAGCAAGACTATCTCTAAAATAGAACAACAAAAGGCAACCATACTGCCTTTTGGAAGTATAGGGAAAAGACTATAAGAAGAGGCAAGAAAGAAGTTAACTCAGTGTCCCCAGTTTTGTCCTAAAGAGAACAGGAATTCTCTGGGTGGCTTTGCAACCTTTCAGTCCCAAAGGTGGTTTTTGTGATCCTGAATTAATTACCTAGTTAGGCATCTGTGTAGCCCACACCTGTTGGGAAGTTGCCAACCTAACACTTCTTTTTTGTTCTAAGACCTATCTGGAGAGAAGTCAGAGACTTGGTGGCATAATGTGGTGATAACCACAGAACAATTGGAAACTGGCCCAACAAAGCCCAGCTCATTAGAAAAAGCCAGTGTTCCTTTTGTTGAAAGTAGTTACATAATAATAAAAATATTTTATACTAGCAGGTACTCTGTACCAAAGTATGTTCCATAACAACGTTTACATCCTGTCTCCAGAATCCTACCTAATCTGCAAAGTGGATGGTTTTGTATCTGAAATCGGCTGTTTCACACTTTCCTGATGCATTCCCAGGGGAAACAGTACCCTACCCTCAAACTCTTGGCTTTAGGGTTATTTAAATGAAGAACAAACCAGAATGTTGCCACAGTAACCCAGCCCAGGATAAGGCCAGCACAGTGTCAGTGGTAACAGTGAAGCAGACACCTCTTTCTGAGCTCACCAGCTACCCTTGGCTCCAAGATTATGGTGCACTCATGAGTCTGTGGCCCTCTGTCCTCTGGTCATAGCCCAGGAGTCTGGCTTTCCCCATTGTTAGGCTTGTTCAATTTGTTTTAATACATAAGAAGGTTTGCAGGACTTTTCTTTTACATATTCACAGACTATCTTATTTGCACCTTGACAAAGGTGAGAGATGAGTAAAGCAAGAATACTGTCTCCCTTTTACAAGTAAGGAAACCCAAGTACCAGAGAGATTATGTGATTTGCCTAAAACCACATGACTTGCAAGGGGCAGGGCCTGAACTCCAGGCCAACATTCCTAATCCTAAAGTCCTCTCAGTCCTACCCTGGACTCTGGCTCCCTGGGCAGTGAGGGAGTACAGCAGTCTCAGAAAGCTGACTCCAAGGAATTAGCTCCCCTGAGGGATAGGCCTACCTCATGCCGGTCCAGGTTATCCGACAGAGTGAGCACCAAACGCCTGTGAGTGCAAGGAGACACGTCAAGAAAGAAGATCGACTGGGGAAGGGGGTGTCTGTCACTTAGGTTCTTTCCCTGGCGGGTCCTAGGCCTTACAGCTTGGACTCAGTTGCGGCCTAGGCTGCCAGGTGGGTGAAATCATGGGCCCGGCCGCACCTTTTTGGCAGGCGGTATAGACGCAGAGCGAGAATGATCCGGGTCCAGGCTCCGCAGCCGCCAGAGTGGGGCCGTCAGCGGCTTTAGCCTCTCTGAGCGCTAGGTGGGGGTGTCTGCCCTGTACCCGGACGGGGGCGGGGCTCCTGTTGGCAAAGCGCATTTCTTCTGGCAAGCTGTTGGGGTGTGGGGCTGGCGAGAGAGGGACGCGACCCCCGCTTAACGTCCACGGTGTCCCACCTGGGCTGCGGGTCTGCTTCAGACGAATCTTGCAGCCCTCACCGCGCTAAGGCAGGGCCCGGAGCCCTCCAGCCCCCAAGGCCGGAGAGGTAAAAGCTTGGAGGGCACGACAGGCCAAAGCTGTGCTGGGCAGGGAGCCTGGGCCTGCAACTGCACCCCAACCCCTGCGAGCGCTGGGGAAGGCCGGGCTGACCAACAGACGGAAAGGGTGGCGGGTAGTCGCCTCCATGCTTGCATGGCTCTCCCGGCCCTTCCTCCCCTCCTCGGAGTTGGCTCCCCCGCCCGGGACGCCCCGCGCCACTCCGCGCCTTTGGCCCTAGCTCAAGGTCTTGTGATGTGATTAGCAAAGCCAGCGCCTTGTCCTCAGACACTCGGCCCTGCCCGGCAGGCCCCGGCGCTCAAGCCCTGTTTACTGAGCCTGGGCGGGGAGGGGGCGGAGAAACCGGCCCAGGCTCCTCCAGGCAAGACTAATACAGCAGCCGCCCGCGTGGCCGCTCCCGCCCCCACCCCCACCGTGTCTCCACGTGCAGTCGAACTGGAGCAGCCACCTACGGGACTCTGGCCCCGAGCGCCCACCTCCCGGCCGCGGCACCCTTTGCAAACCAGCCGAGCCATGCGGATGGTTGCAATATTCTTGCGTTTTGCAATTCCCGCGCCCAGTACAAAACCTAGGGTGGGAGATAAAAGCTCCACAAGTCCGCCTAGGAGGATCGGGCGGGGAAAAACACGTCCAGAGCTGCAGAATCCCGGCCACGCTGAACGTGCTGGGGCTTTCCAACACTACAGCCCCAGAGTAACAGAGATATAGCTTCCCGCCTCCACTCAGCAGCACCCTTCTAGGCTGAGCTATCCACGCCGCCCAGGGCGCCCAGGCAGCCCAGGCAGCCTGCCCCGCCCTAGGGCTCCCGCCCCCTCCCCCAGAGAAAAAAAATTGGCGGCGGCCAATGGGAGGCCAGGAAAGCGACTGACGTCCGCGAGCCGGCGGGCGGCGTTGCCTGGAGACCCCGGCGGGGTCAGCGTTCTGTCCCCTCCCCCGGCGCGCCCGCCCTGCGGCTGCCGCGCTCACGAGGCTCTATATAGGGCGCGCGCTCGTGGGCCGCCGAGTTCCAGCAGTCCGCGAGCTGCCGTCGGCTCCGCGCGGGGGGGGCGGGCCGGGCACCCCGGGGCGCGGAGCAGCGCTCTTTGCTTTTCTCTCCTCTCCCCCCACTCCGCACTCCAGGGCACCCTCTAGCCAGTCCAAGCCGCTTCCCTCTCCCTCCTTTCTCGCCCCCCAGCAAACTTTCGGTCCCTCCCCGCCCCTCGCCCCGTTATCCGTCGTGGCTCGAGCCCGGCCGCGCCGCCCCGAGGGCTCCTCCCGACTTCCCTGCCTGCAGCTCCGACCATTTCGGGATCCAGAAACATGTCGACCACACTTCTGTCCGCCTTCTACGATATCGACTTCTTGTGCAAGGTACGCCGGGGAGCAGGAAGGGACGAAGGCGGGCAAATAGAAGCAATTCGAGTTCTCACACTTTGCCTCTATACTTGGATTTGGGGGACCTCTCCATGCCTTGACTTTCAGGTCGGGAAAATTACCAGAGTTTTGCAGTAGTGTGTGTTAGCGCCTTGTAGGCGGGGAGAAGGACCAGGCAGGGAGGAAGGGCAGAAAGGGAACTGCTGTAGCTGCTTAGTTTTTCCGTAGCAGACCGCGGTCACGCTGCCGGGGGCTTCCAGGACGGTGTTTGCACCGCCCACCCAGGCGGCCCTTGGGCAGAAGATCACATGTCGAAACCCAGCACTGCCCGGGGTGGGTGTCCACCATTCCGCAACTTACAACGCGAACTTGGTGCGTTTTTGAGCGTGTATGGGCGGAGGGTGGAAGCCGATTCGAAATCCGCCAAAAGGGGGGGAAAAGAAGAACCAGGCTGGGAGTTCTCTGCAGCTCGCCCCAACACTTCCCTCCCCTTCCGTTTTTCATCCTTTCCCCGCTCCCCTCCCTTTGACAGACGGAGAAATCCTTGGCCAACCTCAATCTGAACAACATGCTGGACAAGAAGGCGGTGGGGACGCCCGTGGCCGCCGCCCCCAACTCGGGCTTTGCGCCGGGCTTCCTCAGACGGCACTCAGCCAGCAACCTGCACGCGCTCGCCCACCCCGCGCCCAGCCCTGGCAGCTGCTCGCCCAAGTTCCCGGGCGCCGCTAACGGCAGCAGCTGTGGCAGTGTGGCGACTGGCGGCCCGGCCACCTACGGCACCCTCAAGGAGCCGTCGGGGGGCGGCGGCACAGCACTACTCAACAAGGAGAACAAATTCCGGGACCGCTCGTTCAGCGAGAACGGCGAGCGCAGCCAGCACCTTCTGCACCTGCAGCAGCAGCAGCAGAAGGGGGGCGGCGGCTCCCAGATCAACTCCACGCGCTACAAGACCGAGTTGTGCCGACCCTTCGAGGAAAGCGGCACGTGCAAGTATGGCGAGAAATGCCAATTCGCGCACGGCTTCCACGAGCTGCGCAGCCTGACGCGCCACCCAAAGTACAAGACGGAGTTGTGCCGCACCTTCCACACTATCGGCTTTTGCCCCTACGGACCGCGCTGCCACTTCATCCACAACGCGGATGAACGGCGGCCCGCGCCGTCGGGGGGCGCTTCTGGGGACCTGCGCACTTTCAGCACGCGCGACGCGCTGCACCTGGGCTTCCCTCGGGAGCCACGGCCCAAGCTGCACCACAGCCTCAGCTTCTCTGGCTTCCCCTCGGGCCACAACCAGCCCCCGGGGGGCCTAGAGTCGTCACTGTTGCTTGACAGCCCCACGTCCCGCACGCCGCCACCGCCCTCTTGCTCCTCGGCCTCTTCCTGCTCCTCCTCGGCCTCCTCCTGCTCCTCGACCTCTGCCGCCTCCACGCCCTCGGGAGCCCCGACGTGCTGTGCCTCCGCGGCAGCGGCAGCCGCGGCGGCCGCGCTGCTCTATGGCCCAGGTGGCGCTGAGGACCTGCTGGCACCCGGCGCCCCGTGCGCAGCTTGTTCGTCCGCCTCGTGCGCTAACAACGCCTTCGCCTTCGGCCCGGAGCTGAGCAGCCTCATCACACCGCTCGCCATCCAGACCCACAACTTCGCCGCCGTGGCCGCCGCCGCCTACTACCGCACCCAGCAGCAACAGCAGGGCCTGGCGCCCCCCGCGCAGCCCCCGGCGCCGCCCAGCGCGCCCCTCCCCGCTGGTGCTGCCGCGCCACCCTCGCCACCCTTCAGCTTCCAGCTGCCTCGCCGCCTGTCCGAGTCGCCTGTGTTCGACGCGCCCCCCAGCCCCCCGGACTCTCTGTCGGACCGCGACAGCTACCTGAGCGGCTCCCTGAGCTCGGGCAGCCTCAGCGGCTCCGAGTCCCCAAGCCTGGACCCCGGCCGCCGCCTGCCCATCTTCAGCCGCCTCTCCATCTCCGACGACTGAGGCAAGAGGGCGCCAGTGAGGAGGAAGGAAGGGAAAGCCGTTCCGGGGTGTTGGAGGACGCCCTTTGCCATCACGCCCCTGCTGGGGAGCACGGGGGTGGGGGATAACTTAGGCCCTTGGCAAACTGAAGACCCAAGCACTTGGACTCTGTGCTGGGAGGGGCCCCCACCCCTCCTTTTTCGGTTTCCTCTTTTGTTTTTTTATTATTTTTATTATTACGAAGTTTCAGTCTTGTTGAGCAAAAAAGAAAGCCAACGAACTTTTTGTGTTGATGAACAAAATATTCACAACAGGGCAGTTGTGATGCGAATAGAACAAAATACCAAACACTTAAAACTTTTTTAGGTCTCAGATGAGTTTGGGACTTCAGGAAAAAATCAACCCAGCACCAGCAGCTACCAACCACCATTCCAACTCTTCACTTGAAAAGCATTAGTTACAGTCCAGATGTAGGAACTCTTATCTTGAAAGAAGTTCCTAACTGTCGTTTTTCTGTGACCAGCTAAAACAAACCAGCCAACCACCTTGCTAAACCTATAAGCTTTTAGAATCCATTATTTCTGCCAAGAATATGCCTTGATAGTAGTTTTCAGCCCCATAGGGTTGGTTTTTTGTTTGTTTTTTTATTTTTTAACAAAGTTATATATGTCTGGGGGGAAAAAACCCTTGCATTCCAAAGTTTCATACTGGTTACTGGTTTCATTGCCACCACTTTGTGGATGTTTAGTTTAAAACCATTTGCTCTCTCTGGAATCCTTGAGCAGAGCTTAGTTTGTAATTGTTGGGGAATAACTGCTGAATTTTTAGCTGTTTTGAGTTGATTCGCACCACTGCACCACAACTCAATATGAAAACTATTTAACTTATTTATTATCTTGTGAAAAGTATACATTGAAAATTGTTCATACTGTATTTATCAAGTATGATGAAAAGCAATAGATATATATTCTTTTATTATGTTAAATTATGATTGCCATTATTAATCGGCAAAATGTGGAGTGTATGTTCTTTTCACAGTAATATATGCCTTTTGTAACTTCACTTGGTTATTTTATTGTAAATGAGTAAAAAATTCTTAATTTAAGAGATTGTATGTAATATTTATTTCATTAATTTCTTTCCTTGTTTACGTAAATTTTGAAAGATTGCATGGTTTCTTTACAGAAATCTATCTTGATGCTGTGGAAGTAGTTTGAGGAACATCTTACGAGTTTTCTTAGAATGTATAATGGTTGTAGCCCATCCAACTTTAAAGGAGAAATGACCACATACTTTGCAATCAGGCTTAAATGTGGCATACTTTTCTAATTCCAACGTTATAAACTAGCAAAAAATGTTTGCTTATTCCACCAGTTCTACTGTGACATACTCTTGAGTATACAGACATGTAGCAATAATGGGGGGGTTAGTCTCACAGTGCCTTTAGAAGGGCCCAAACTTGCCTTAAATCTTCCTCAACCAAATAAGTATTTTGTTTATTAGTGCTTGAGAGAATTTGAATGTAGGATGGGTTCAACTGCACAAAAGGAAAAGATTTTTACCACTTTTTTTATATAGATATAAAGTGAAGAGGCCACCTCTTAGCGCTGAAATGGTATGTAGTAAGTACATGAATATGCCTTGTTTAATTACAGAAAATTCCCAAACTTGTACTATTTTTTTTTTTCCCACGTAGAAAGGCAGGAACGTTTCCCAAGCTTTCCTGGACAGAGATGAATGACCAGTAGCTTTAGTTTGTTTGTACGTAGGTACAGTTGGAGCACTATGTATGTACTCTCTGGACTACTTTGACAGAGTAGGTTTTTGAATGTAATAAGATAAGTCAACTTGAGTTGTAATATATTTTGGGGAATCAGTTCACTACAAATTGTGACTGTAAACATTGTACTGTAAATGTTTTGTAGTTTTCCCCCAATAAAATTTTTGGGAAAAAAAAATCATGTGTGCAAGGTAGCTTGCTTTTTAAACAGACATGTATGGCTTCTCTAGCTTCCCATTGCCGCGTCAGGCCTCCCCCAAGTCTTGGAAGGGTGGGAAAGGGTTGGGAGAACTGGCTGTGCGTCCACTTGTGCCTGTATGTATTTTATAGCAAGCTCTTTTAGCTGAAAGAAAGCAATTATTTGGACTGTCAAGGGCATTAGCTGTTCCTTTTGGTAATAAGATGCATCTCGGAGTTGGCTGGCTGGCTGGTAGCAGGGTCTGGCGGGGAGGCCTGAAGGGGTGTGGCCGGCCTGTGAGTCACCAGGGGTGGATCACGTGGCTACAGTGGCAGCTGAAGGTCCGATTTTTCGCTGGGACGCCCAGGAAACAACTGCTTGGGTGGGGAAGGAGTGGGAGGAGCTTTCTGCCAGCCGGTGGCCTGCCGGCTTAAGTGCTGAGCTGGAGGTAGAGGCTTAGGCCGGGCTTCTGGGTGGATGAACTCAGGATTTTGCCTGGACTTTGGAAAGCCTGGTTGTGTCCTCCAGAAAGAAGGAGAGGGGAATGAACAGGTTAAACTTATATCTGAGTGGTGTTTGTTTATGCAGACAACTTCCTTTGGGAAGGAGCACATACAAGTTATTTATGCAGAAGGCATTAATGTCTGTGCTTTAGATGACTGTAAGTGGCCAAAAAGCAAATTCTTTCCAGGTTTCCAGAAAATGGAAGACTAGACTGCGTTGATTTGCCTGCTGGGCTCTCCAAAGAGTTGAACAAAATCTTACTATGGTAACATTTTCTTCTAATTTGAAAACCATCACTTTAAAAACAAAATCAGGTTTATTAACCAATTTATGTTTTTTTCTTCTCCAGCACACACACACACTTTTTCCAAAGTAGGTAAGTGATTTAGCAATAGTTTTGCTCTCATCTACAACAGCTGGGCTCTATCAACCCTTGCATCCCCACTCACTGGCCCTGCATTAGCCAGGGTCTCCAGTGACTCACAGCTGAGCCGGTGGGGGTAGGGGGGCAGGCTGGTGGAAACGCCAGGCCTCAGGCAGCTGTTTCACGTTAGTGATGATTGCGCTGGTGTTAACTGGAGCGTTTTGGTGCTTGGTGAGTGCTGCCAAAGGGGATGGGGAACAGTTTCAAAGTTCTCCCGGAGGCGGGCCCCTGACTATAGGCCTCAGCCCTGGGGGAGGGGAAGCCTGAGGCCAAGGAAGGCTCAGGCAGGGTGAAGACCCTGCAGGCTCTTGGGCCCCTACACCATAAAGAATGTGAAATGGGGAGGAAAAGTCTAAAATGTGGAGCTATTTAGGCTAAGCTACATTTCAAAGAGCTTGTTTCCACTTCATTCCAAAACTTATTTTTCAAAACAAGTACTTTTGATCAGCTGGAATGTTAAACTTCTTTTTATATGGGTAAGCCACATTCATTTTAAAAAATTGGTTTGTTTGAAAGCCCAGCAGCTAGGATCTGAAGTTTTATGCTTTGCTCACTGGAGCCTGGAAAGAGAGAGGGGATCATTCAGAATTTCCCCTTGCCCTGATCAGTGGAGGGTCACCAGATCATTGTCTTTCTGCAGTGCTTGGAAGTAACAAAACAAAACTCTACTATTGCTTGATCACCCTTAGGGAAATCTTGTAAATTAAGGGAATAGATGTAAAAATTCCAAGTAAGAAGAAACCAGGATCCCCATCGCAGACTGGGGATCGGCACTAGAATTGCCTGGCCTGAGTCAGCTGAGTGGCACCCAAGAATGTGATGGTGTTTAGAATGTCTCAGTGGCATTTCCACTGGTTGTTTGAAAACTAAAGTATTTCTTTAACAGCCCAATTAGTGTGTGCCACCTTCTAAATTATTTCTGAGAAAGGACATGTTTATGTACATCTTTTCCACTCCCCACACTGTCTGAATCTACAGCTGGGTGTGTAAAACTAAAAAAAAAAAAAAAAAAACTATTGAGAAGGCCAAAGCTCTGCACCAGCCCGTGGGAATAGATGGAGGATTGAGGATTGTGAGCCCCGCAGTTAGTGGCTCAGGCACCAGAACCAGGAGCCAGGCCCAGGGGCCCTGAGGCAGGAAGACTCAGAAACCCCCTCCCCAGGTGGATACATGCTGGGAAGGGAGCCTGCTAGAGAGCACTGGGCCTTGGAAGGCAACCATTCCCTGGCACCCCTTCCTCAGTTTTGCTTGCGGTGGCAAGTGAGGGCAGATGTGACTCTCACTGAAAGCGGAAGTTGGGTCTCTGCACCTTCCTTAGCCTTGGAAGTTAGTGGGAGCCGGCACAGCCCTTACAGGGTGACCAGCTGCTGAGCTGAGGCTGGTCAGACTTACCTTCTGTCTTGTTGCCTCATTTAATTGTGTTTACTTTTTCTTCTTCACACTCCAAGGAGATGTGCAAAGCTGTGGCCATCCGGGGCAGTTGCAGTTCTGTGCTGCTGGCAAGGCCAAAGAGGAAGGGGGGAGGGCTGGGGCGGGGCAAGGCCTGGTGGCTGGACGTGCCTTACCCAGACCAGCCCTGCAGCAGGGAGGGAGGAGGAGCAGGCTGCTGGGCAGCCACAGCACCCCCAGGCCTGGCCTTTGCTAGGCGGATTCTCCAGGTTCTATTGAAGGTCTTTACTAGACCTTGAAAGTGTGTCTAATGCTGTGTCTCTGAGGGAGACCTGTGGGGTGTCCTTTGTGGGAGGGGTAATTGTGTGTGGATGTGTCCTTGCCTGTCTGCGTGGGTGTACGCATGTTTGTATGTGTTGCCGTGTGTGCAGGTGTCCAGACCTCTGTCTGTGTGTGTGTCCTGATGTTGTAGGGAATATCGGCCTGTGGGTCTGTGTGCTTCTGTACATGGATGTCAGGCAGCGCCTGTGGCTCAAGGAGGAGGGCGCTGGCCCCATATGCCAGAGGTGGCAGGTTCAAACCCAGCCCCGGCCAAAAACTGCAAAAAAAAAAAAGATTAAAATACTTTGGCAGGGCCTGTGGCTCAACGAGTAGGGCGCTGGCCGTGTATGCCAGAGGTGGCGGGTTCAAACTTAGCCCCGGCCAAAAAAACTATATATGGATGTCAACAAGTGTGTGAATTATGTGAACCTGTAGGATATGAGGGCCCGTGCCGCTGTTTGGCTGTGGGTGTGACTTGCATGTTGTATGCCTGTACGTGTGTGTATGTGTATATGAATCAGTGTGTGAGTGTTGCTGTGTGGGCAGGTATGTAGGTCTTTGGGGTGTGGGATCCAGTGTTCCACAATGCTGGGACAATGTGTGAATGTTTCTGCTGGGATGTGGAGGCGAATGGGAGCGTGGTGTGGTTTGGGCTGTGCCTTCGTGCAGCTGCTGCCTGTGGGTAGGTGTGTGGGTCTTGGGGTGTAAGAAGCTGTAGGTGTTGCTGTGTGTTTGGGTCTGGACGTGTCTTCTGCGGTGTATGTTTGGGTGTGTCATTGTGGGTGTCGGTTACCGACACCTACAGAGGAAAAGCAGTCCTTTTCAGCGTGCCTCTTTCAAGTTTAAAAACTGCTTTCAAAACCCGGAAATGATGGTCAGGTTGGCGTCCGCTTCCTGCAGGGCGGTGGGAAGGACAGGGCTGGGTGGGAGGGTGACTGACAGCCCGCCGCTGGTGGGGACCCCAGGCCCACCTTCATTGCCAGGCACATCTGCTGAGGACAGGCCTCATGTGCCACTTGCTGTCTGCGGGGACATTTTTAGAAACAATTCATTCTTTGGGGGGAGTGGGAGGGGCACTTTTATTTTCATCTGGGCAGAAATAGCTCCTGTCAGATAGGCGTTCTTATGCCCTCTGGGGTGAGAGGCAGATCTGAAATAGAAGGAAAGATATTAAGGACTCGAGACAGACAAGAAAACTCCTGAGCTCGCCGAAACCAAGTTTAAAATATTTCTCTAAAAATAAGCTTTGTTTTCCTTGTGGATTCCTTTGGCAATCAGGCCCTTGTGTCAGGGTGCTTAGCTGGCCTGGGAAGCCAGGCGGAATTTTTTAAAAAGCGAGTGTTTCCCAGCTGTGGCCTTGGAAAGTTCTCTGTTTTCCATTTATTAAACTCCTAGTTTCCGGCTAATTAAAATTATTTTCAAATAAAACCCCATGGCCCAGCAATATTTGATGAAAACACAGAATTCCTGGTGACCCCTCCGCAGGGCACTGGGCTGGGCTGTGGCTCTGTTCCCCTCCACTGGGCTCAGTGAGGGTTTTATGGGGAGAAGGCCCCCTGGCCTTTGAAATGCAGGCCCAAGGCCTCATCTCAGTAAATCCCACCTCTGCCCTACGGTGACTGCTTGCAGGCCAGCAGTCTTTGAGCCCTGTACCACTTGAGAAGGGGCTGCAGGGTAATTGGAAACCTGCTGTTTGTTTCCCCTGCACCACTAATAACCTGAGCAGAGGAGGTGCACTTCAGAGGAGAGGAACTTGGCTCAAGTGTGTAGCCATGTGATCCTCTGCTGCTGGGTGTCTCCCTAGCCTGGCTACTGGTGACGTTTCTGCTCCCAGAAGGCCAATGTGCAGGACTTTGCCAACCACCTTCAGGATGCCCAGACCAGTGTTAAGCCACAGAGTTGGGTGGAGTTTGAAGGACATGCCAGGCCACATGTTATGCAGGTGGAAGTCAGTGACACTGCAGGTGGAGGCATGTTTCGCTAAGGGCCATAGCTGGTGAGATTCGGGCTTGCTGTCCCTCTCCTCGCCCCAGTGCAGCCCAGACAGCAGGAGGGCGGGACACTGGCTCTACCGGCCTGACTGGGCCTGTCATTCATCCCAGGGACCACTCTGATTGCCTATTAAATGCCTGCACTGGGGTAAGAGAAGTAAGCTGACTGGTGGCATCCCTGCCAGCACGGAGTGGACGTGTTTTCAAGGCTCACACATGTTGTAGCATGAATCGGTCCTTCATTCCTTTTTATGACTGAATAGTGTTCCATTGTGTGGATCTACTGCGTTTTGTTTATCCATTCATGGATGGCCATTTGGGTTGTTTCTACCTTTTGGCTATTGCTGAATCACGCTGTTATGACCCAGTCTCTGTGTCAGTGGTTCTCAACCTTCCTAATGCCGCGACCCTTCAATACAGTTCCTCATGTTGTGGTGACCCCCAACCATAAAACTATTATCTTTTTTTTTTGTCTTTATACCTAATTTTATTATTACACAAAAATTATTTTTGTTGCTACTTCATAACTGTAATTTTGCTACTGTTATGAATCGTAATGTAAATATCTGATATTCAGGACGTATTTTCATTGTTACAAAGGGGTCGCGACCCACAGGTTGAGAACCGCTGCTCTGTGTGAACATATGCTTTTAATTTGTTTGGGTATATTCCTGGGAGTAGAATTGCTGCATCATATGGTAACTTTATGTTTGGCCTTTTGAGGAACTGCCACCCTGTTTGCAAAGTGATACATTGGTTTTTATAATTATTTTATTAATGTGTCTCTCCTACTTAACCTGATTCACGCTCCATGATGTCCTCATAAAAAACATGTACACTTGTTCATAATAGCCAAAAAGGGGAATAACCCATCTGTTGACAGATGAATGAATAAAAAATGTGGTATGTCCATACAGTGCACTATTATTTAAGCATAAAGAGTCATGATGTACTGACATGGCTGAATCTTGAGAACATTATGCTAAGTGAAGTAAGCCAAGCACCAAAGACCAAAGGCCACATATCGTATGATGCCTTTTATATGAAATATCCACAGTCAGCAAATCCATGGAGATCAAAAGTAGATTAGCAGTTGCCAAGGGCTGGAGGACAGGAGAATGAGGAATTCCTAATAGCTACAGAGATTCTTTTTGGGTTGATAAAAATGTTCTGGAATTAGATAGTGGTTTAGGTTGTACAACTTTGTGAATATAGTAAAATGTATATGTATGTTTTAGGTGAATTTTCTTTTTTCTTTTCTTAGAGACAATATCTTGCTCTGTCACCCAGGCTAGAGTCCAGTGGCATGATTGCTGCTCAATGTAACCTCCAATTCAAGCCATGCATCTGCCTCAGCCTCCCAAGTAGTGAAGGCTACATGCGCCATCAGGCCTGGCTAATATATATATACACACTTATATATATGGACAGGGTCTCACTATGTTGCCTTTTGAGACAGAGCCTGATTCTCTTGCCCAGGCTAGAGTACCATGGCCTCAGCCTGGCTCACAGCAACCTAAAGCTCCTAGGCTCAAACAGTCCTCCTGCCTCAGCCTCCTGAGTAGCTGGGACTACAGGCACTCACCACAACACCTGGCTAATATTTTTTTTTTTTAAGAGACAGAGTCTCACTGTATTGCCCTCAGTAGAGTGCCAAGGCCTCACTGCTCACAGCAACCTCCAGCTCTTGGGCTTAGGCAATTCTCCTGCCTCAGCCTCCCGAGTAGCTGGGACCACAGGCGCCCACCACAACACCTGGCTATATTTTTGTTGTTGTTGTTGTTGTTGCAGTTTGGCCAGGGGCTGGGTTTGAACCCGCCACCCTTGGCATATGATGCCAGCGCCCTACTCACTGAGCCATAAGCACCACCCAACCTGGCTAATTTTTTTTTTTTAGTAGAGATGGGTGTCTCGCCCTTGCTCAGGCCGGTCTCCAACTCCTGACCCCAAGGATCCTCCCATCTTGGCCTACCAGAGTGCTAGGATTATAGGCGTGAGCCACTGAGCACCTACCCCACCCCATACATTAATTTTTTTTTTTTTTTTTTTGAGACAGAGTCTCACTTTGTCACCCTCAGTGGCCGTGTCATAGCTCACAGAAACCTCGAACTCTTGGGCTTAAGCAATTCTCTTGCCTCAGCTATTCCTGAGTAGCTGGGACTACAGGCGCCCGCCACAAGCCCCGGCTATTTTTAGAGACAGAGTCTTGCTCTGCAAGACCCAGGCTGGTCTCAAACTCCGGCAATCCACCTGCCTGGGCCTCCCAGACCCATACCTTAATTCTAATAGTTAACTATTTGTATAATTCCTACTATATAGTAAAGGCTTACATATGTTAATGAAGTCCTTACAGCAACCCAAGACTAGAGACTGTTAACATTCCCATTTCAAAGAAGCAAACTTAGCTAAAACAAGTTGCTATCTTCCTGAGGCCATGTGACTAGGAAATGGTTGAGGCAGAGGCCCAAGAAATCTAAGTTTTGTTCCTTTGCTCATCCCAGACTGCCTTTTCTGATTTCTTTCTACCTTTCTGTAAAGCCTATATCCTCCAAGAAGCCTTGTAGCCTTCATTTCAGGCCAGACTGTGTCCTGCCTCATCTGTGCTTTTAAAACGCAATTAGGCTAGGCACAGAGGCTCATGCCTGTAACCCTAGAACAGTGGTTCTCAACCTTCCTAATGCCGCGACCTTTTAATACAGTTCCTCATGTTATGGTGACCCCCAACCATAAAATTATTTTCATTGCTACTTCACAACTGTAATTTTGCTACTGCTGTGAATTATAATGTAAATATCTGATGTGCAGGATGTATTTTCATTGTTAAAAGGGGTTGTGACCCACAGGTTGAGAACCACTGCCCTAGAACTTTGGAGGCCAAGGTAGGAGGACTGCTTGAGGCCAGGAGTTAGAACTATAGTGAGCTATAATGGAGCCACTGCACTCCAGTGTGGGCACTAGGGCCAGACTAGGTCTCAAAAACAAAACAAAACTGGTTCAACACCTCTAGCTCAGTGGTTAGGGCACCAGCCACATACACAGGAGCTGGCAGGTTTCAAACCTGGCCTGGGCCTGCTAAACACAAATGACAACTACAACAAAAAAAATAGCCAGGCATTGTGGCTGGCGCCTATAGTTCCAGCTACTTGGGAGGCTGAGGCAAGAAAAACGCTGAAGCCCAAGAGATTGAGGTTGCTGTGAGCTGTGACGTCATGGCACCCTACCGAGGACACACAATTAGTTTAAGTCACTCTTCTGCTAAAAATCCTCACTCAGAAATAAAATCCAAAATTTTAATAAACCTACAGGAGCATGCAAACCCCGGGAGTTCAGAGTTGCTGTAGGGGCTAAGGCTGAAGGGGTTCATCAGGTATCACCTCTGCTGGAGGTGTGGGAGAGGCAAGCAGGAACATCCCCAACTCACTTCTCAGCCCATGCTGCTCCCTGTCTGTGACCCTGAGCAAACCTGAGCCCCAGGGTTCTCATTTATGAAATGGGGTGACGATACATCTCCTACAGCCCCAACCCCCTTGAGGGTCAGAACGTGATACTGCCTGTGGCGTGTCCAGGAAAGCGCGTTGCTCAGGCTGCCCTGCAGGAAACGATGTGCAGTCTAGCAGAGTGGTTAGCAGCCCAGGTCAAAGCCTAGCTCGTGACACCATGAGCTAGTGGTTCACAGTCTCTGTGCCTCGATTTCCTCATCTATGAAATGTCAGGGCCTATCTCAAAAGATTATCAGTACCTACACAGTGAGAACAGATCCTAGCATATAGAACATGTCACATAATGGTTTGTTATTACTGTCTAGGATTTTTCTTTTCTGCTTCTACTCAGGGCCCACCCAATGTGAGGGGAGTTGGCAAAGCCCCATACTCTGCCCCCACCAAATTCTCACATGTGGCTGTTCAAATTTAATTTAATTTAAATTAAGCAAAAATCATGTATTTATTTTAAAGACAGGATCTTTTTTTGGGGGGGCGGGGCTGGGTTTGAACCCACCACCTCCAGGATATGGGGCCAGCGTCCTACTCTGTTGAGCCACAGGCGCTGCCCTAAAGACAGGATCTTGCTATGTTGCCCAGGCTGGTCTCAAATCCCGGGTTCAAGAGATTCTCTTGCCTCAGCTCCTGAGGAACTGAGACCAGAGGAGCATGCCACCACACCTGGCTAAAATTAAAATGTAAAACTCACTTCCTCCTCAGTCCCCCTAGCCACATGGGCTCATGGAGATAGGGGCTAACCCCATTAAACAGCACAGAACATTTCTGTCATCTCAGAACGTTCTATTGAACAGCACTGCTAGGCTCCTCGTCTATTAAAATGCAAACAGCTGCAAGGAAGGAAGCCTCATCACGTCCGCATGTCCCACGATGTCCTTGATGGCACTCCCTCCCTGCAGAAGCCAAGAGGATCCAAAATACTCCACAACCACTGAGCACTTCTTCCAGCTGACCATAAGTGCCAGCGGAGGAGAAAGGAGGGACTGAGTGCCACTGGCCCGCACGTGCAGCGGCGCCTCCCAGCCCTACCCAGCAGCCCAGGCTGCCTCCTCTAAGAGGCACCTCACACCAGCCTCTCCAGTTGTCCCTGCCCCCAGTGACAGGGCACCACATCTCTCCAGTCACCCGTGTCAGGACCTGGCGTCCTCCTCCAAACTTTTCTTTTTTCTTTTTTTTTTTTTTTGAGACAGAGCCTCAAGCTGTCACCCTGGATAGAGTGCCGTGGCGTCACAGCTCACAGCAACCTCCAATTCCTGGGCTCAAGCGAGTCTCCTGCCTCCGCCTCCCAAGTAGCTGGGACTACAGG